>VIEB01001081.1:155668-176829 GCA_006547085.1 Malus baccata
CTACGTCCACGGAGTAGAGGAGTTCTCATTAATTGTGAAGGGTTTACACAAGTACATAGGTTCAAGCTCTCCTTTTGTGAGTACTAGTGAATGATTTAGTACAAATGACATTAGGAAACATTGTGGGAGAATGATCTCCTTTTATAGAAGAGAGTTTCTAGCTTTGTTCTGACATTGACATGTGTCGTGTTGTGATTGGATTCTGATGTCGACACGTGTCGCGCTATGATTGGCTTCTGATGTCGACACGTGTCGTACTATGATTGACCTCCTAGTTAGAGGGAAACTCTTCTAGGTCTTTGACGGTATAACGTTGACCGGTGCTCAGTAGTTTCGGAATTGGTCAAGTATGGTACAAAGAGTGCTCCCCTAAGTTCCTGAGTGAGGGAAACTCCTCGATTGGTGACTTGCAAGATCTAAGCCGCTGAGTAATCACGAAACTTCTAAGTACCGAAGTGTGGTATCGTCTTCACTTGCCTTATCTGTCTCATAGGTAGATGAGACATCTTTTTTTGAAGTACTTTTCCTCATCCAGGGGTGGTATCTTTACCCGGTGGAGATGCGCAAGGTAATGTATCAATTTGACTTAAAGCTTACTTGTAGTTTCAAGCTTGGTCAAACGCGATACAAACTATGTAGTAGGAGTCCCCCAAGTCGCTGAGCTAGGAGATCCGCTGAAAGAGGTGACATACAAAGTAAGTAATCAGAGCTCCCAGCAATCAGTCCCAGGTCAGAAGTTTGATTTTGAGTTCCGGCTGATTGTTCTCATTCTCCTTATCTTGCAAGCAGCAGGAAGGATAAAGAGAAGAAAAAGGAGAAGAGCTGATATGAGATACTTTTGCTTTTGAAGAAGTAACTTTCCACAAGCTTATTCTTGAATTGAGCTGGAGGGTTTTCTGGTTTCCTCTAGAGTATAAGGTCGACTCAAGAATTTGAGGGTCAAAATAAGTCCATCAAATCAAAAGTGTGTTCGACCTTGATGATATAAGATACTTTTGCTGTTGACAAAGTAATAGATGAATCGGCATGTGTTTTGTTGCGCTTGTCTCCACATGCTTCCTTGTATCCTTCTCACTTGCCCTCTTTGTTCCTCAGGTAGATGTGGTATCTTTTCTGGAAGCATAAGATGTTGAAGATGAGTACTCGAGAGCAATGCTAGGTAAGTAATCAGGCAAGGAGTTACATGTAGTCAATTCCTGACTGGAAGCTTGATTCTAAGTGTTGACTGATTGCTCTCTTTCTCCGTGTCTTGCAGGTAAGAACAAGGCCAAAGGAAAAGACAGGGAAAAAACATGATATGGGATACTTTTACTTTTAACCCTGATGATATGAGATACTCTGGTTCTGGTGTGGCTTGTTTGCAGAGGTATTATCGAGGGAAAATAAGCTGAGTATTTCGAGAGACTCTGCTGAGAGTGCCCTCTTGGATGTGAAGAAAAGTTGAACATTTTTTTTATTTGCAGCTTTACCTGGCTGTGGAGGATAAATGTCGACATATATAGGAATTGTCCCAACATTGAGTAGTAACGTTGTTCATTTACCCTTCTCGGTTATACCAATGTGGGAGCTGTAAGATTCACGTGTTTTAACTTTGTCAGAGCACTTTGAAAAAGTGGTATGTGGTATCTGGAAAGATGATGTTGCGAGTGAAGATTGCAGATAAGCTTTATCCAAGGAAATCTGGTTCTCGAAGTTCAGAGAGCGGTGCCTCTTCTGTTTTCGAACAAGCAATCCTGTCGGGGACATGGCTCTCGAGATTTGGAGAACGGTGCCTCTTCGATTTTTGAGAAAGTAATCCTGTTGGGAGTCTAGCTTTCGAGATTTGGAGAGCGGTGCCTCTTCGATTTTTGAGAAAGCAATCATGTTGTGAGTCTGGCTCTTGAGAGTCAGATAGCGGTGCTTCTTCGATTTTTGAGAAAACAATCTTTGTGGGAGTTTGGCTCTCGAGATTCGGGAAGTGGTGCCTCTTGGATTTTTAAGCAAGTAATCCTGTTGGGAGTGTTTTCTCAATGTGAGTAAAGGTTGGGTATTTTTGCCAATCTGCCTTGCCACAGAGCACGGAGGTTGACACACACAAGGACTTTCCAGTTATCAAGCAATGGTGTTGTTCCTTTACCCTTGTGGGTAATGGTAGGGTAGCTGGACCTTCAAAATTTAGGTGTCTAAACTTTGTCAGAGATCTTGGAGCTGATGTTGCGTGTGAGGATTGTCGACATATTTTATAGGGGCATCAATTGTATGCAAGAAGTACGGTCAGAGAGTTATTGCTTGCAGGAATTTTCCCCTTATTTTTGTACTTCCGAGATTTATTGCACCTCATTTCTCCTTCATCATTTCTGAGAATGTTTGGCCCATCCGACCGTCGTTTTGACTTGAACTTTGGTGAAGAGGCAACCATGCCTTCTCAAGACAACATATGGCGCCCATCATTCTTATCCCTTACTGGTCCTCTTACCGTTGGGGACTCTGTGATGAAGAATGATATAACCGTTGCGGTGGTGGCTAAGAACCTTCTCACTCCCAAAGATAACAGACTACTTTCCAAACAGTCTGATGAGTTGGCTGTTAAGGATTCTCAGGCTCTCAGTGTTCAGTGTACAGGTTCTGTGTCTAATATGGCCCAACGCCTATTTGCTCGAACCCGCCAAGTTGAATCATTGGCGGCTGAAGTGATAAGTCTCAAATAGGAGATCAGATGGCTCAAGCATGGGAATAAACAGTTGCACAGGCTCGCACATGACTTTGCTACAAACATGAAGATGAAGCCCGACCAGCTGCAGGAATCTGATGGTCAGATTTTACTTGATCATCAGAGGTTTGTGGGTTTGTTCCAAAGGCATTTATTGCCTTCGTCTTATGGGGTTGTACCGCATAATGAAACTCCAAATGATCAACCTTCGGTGCCTCATCCTTCTGGGGTTCTGCCTAGTACTGAGGCTCATAATAATCACCCTTCGGTGCCTCCTCTTTCTGGGGCTCTGCCGATTGCTGAGACTTCTCCTGAGCAACATTTGTGAAGGCTCCCTCTTGTTTGTTTATTTTGATTCATGTATATGTACATATTTGTAACTTATCAGAGATATCAATAAAAAAACTTTGCTTCATTTCAACGTATTGTGTTAAATACACCAAAGCCTTCTTCACTAAGTTCTTTGAATTTTTTTTTTTGTTGAAGCTTGTATGTTGAAGCTTTGTGAGTGAAGCATGTATGTTGAGGTAGTGCTCCCTTAATTTCTCAAGTGAGGAAAACTTCTCAGTTGGAGACTTGAAAAATCCAAGTCACTAAGTGGTCGTGAGACTTCCGAGTATCAAGGTGCAGTAGCATATGGTAGGAGTCCCCCAAGCCTCTGGTCGAGGGGGTTGACGAATGAGGCATTTCCTTTCTAAGTGGTAGCCTAAAACTCCTCCTTCATATATATTTGTTATGAAAGTTGTTAGACCTAAATAAGAGGAGGCCTAGGCAATTTATTATTTTTTTTCTAATTTTGATTTTGATTTTTTTTTTGAATTTTTGAATTTTTGAATTTCTGAAATATATATATATATATATATATATATATATATATTTAAGCTTTGTGGGTGAAGCTTTGGTGTTAAAGCTTTGTAGGTGAAGCTTTGAGGTTGAAGCTTTGTTGGGTACCATGAATTGATTTTACTTCATACTATCTTGATCAAGATAGTGTGAAGCTTTTGTGGATGAAGCTTTTGTGGTGGGTGAAGCTTTTGTGGGTGAAGCTTTTGTGGTGGGTGAAGCTTTTTTGGGTGAAAGTTTTGTTGGTGAAGCTTTTGTAGGTGAAGCTTTTGTGGTGGGTGAAGCTTTTGTTGGTGAAGTTTTTGTGGGTGAAGCTTTTGTGGTGGGTGAAGCTTTTTTGGGTGAAAGTTTTGTTGGTGAAGCTTTTGTAGGTGAAGCTTTTGTGGTGGGTGAAGCTTTTGTTGGTGAAGCTTTTATGGGTGAAGCTTTTGTGGGTGAAGTTTTTGTAGGTAAAGCTTTTGTGGTGGGTTAAGCTTTTGTGGGTGAAGCTTTTGTAAGTGAAGCTATTGTTGGTGAAGCTTTGGAGTTGAAGCTTTGTAGGTTGATAGGAGCATATTTATGCGACTTAGTGAGCTTGTTCTTGTGCATTTACGTTGTGTTTTCTTAGTTAAGTTAGTCTTTTAAGCCACTTTCATGTGTTTTCAGGTTTTAAGGGCAAAGTATGCAAAAAAGTGTATTTTTGGAGCCTTTTGGAGCAAAATTGAGCTTGGAATGAATGGCACGTGTTTGGAGCAAAAAGAATGGACGAAATTGAAGAGTTGAAGATGTGAGGAGTCCTAATTGAAGAAGGATTCCTAATCAACGAAGGACTCCTAATTGAATATGGATTCCTAGAAGAATGAGGATTCCTACTCAAACAAGGTTTCCTACTTGAAGTAGGAAAGTTAAGCCTAAAGTTTCCTATTTTGGGTTAATCTTTCCTAAACCTAAATGGCCTTAAGTTCCAGCAACTTTGAAGGTTCCTAAGCATTGGAAGACACAAAACAAAGGTTCTAGAACACCTAGGACCCTTTGCCGCACCTATCCCCTTCTAGAAACCCTTTTCCTTGCCTTGCAAGGCTTTCTAGAAGCCATATCCATATCTGCCGCACCTCCTATACCTTTTCCCTTTTGGATTTTGATTGTTTAGGCCCTAATCCTTATTTTTTGCTAAGTCCAAGTCCTAACCTGATTTCCCTAGGGTTTTATGTGCCTATATATACTCATATTTCATTCCTTGTCGCACCACCACCTCCCATATTCACAATTCACGCCAGAAATCATTCTCCCATCTTTGCCGCAGCCATCCTTCACCATTCTCCATAGTTTCTGACCTAAAACACCTCTTGCCGCACCTCTCATCCATCCTAAACACTATCCTAGCCTTAACCCCATCCTTCTACACCATTCATAATCCCCACAACCTGAACCTTGTGACGCAACAAAGAGGAAGGAAGGAAGTTTGTAGACGTACTTGCTGTTAAGTGTGGATCGCTGGAGTGTCTAGGTGTTTTCTTTCTTTTGTTTTCAATGTCTAAATTTGTTTATCTTTGCTTTGTGAGTATGAGGAACTAAACCCCTTTTAGCTAGGGGGAATTCGAAACCATGTTCATGCTTGCAATATGATTTGATTACTTTCAGTTGTGATTCATAAGTTGTGAATTCAATTTACTTATCCGTTTGAATTAAAACTGATTTGTGTGTGTTGGTTGAGAGTGCACGCTTAATTTTCATGCATAAATCTGATGCTAGGATATAAGAGAGTTTCACCTAATCGTTATGAACTTATATTCACAAATAGTGAAGGTTGTTAATCACAATCGCGTTAAGTAAATTCTTGGCATAAGTTTCATGCAATTCATAGTTACAAGTGTTTCGTCAATGCTTATGATTTTCATAGAACTTAATGATTCTTGCTTGTATCTCTATTATGCAATTCATGTAGGGAACTTGTAGGGAATGCTTTGGGTTGTTGTATGCAATCATCCAATTCAATAAAATTAGGAAAATCTGAGGGTTAATTAGTGCAATTTACGGTTAATCTGGGGCGTTGGGAATTCATGATTTATTGAAAAGCAACTGAAAATCGTTTTGTTTGTAAGTGTGTCATGTGTGGAGAAGAACCTCCTAGCTAGCCTATCATCCATAGTTTTACCTAAATTTGTGCAAATTTCATTAGTTCTTTAATTTACTTGTTTTGTTTTCAAATTCGTCAAAACCAAACCCCCCCCCCTTTTCTTTAGAGTGTCTAATTAGTTAGAATATTTTTTAGATTGTGTTTTTAAGTGTCTTGAATCAAAGGAAAACCAAAATTCGTCCAAAATTCGTCCAAAATTGTGTTTAGAGTCCAAATCTGCCCAGTTTATGTTTTTAGGCAAATTTGAGCGTTTTTAGCTTGTTTTGAGTCTTTTGAGTTGTTTTAGTGTTTTGTAGTTTAGTTTTGTATTCTTTGAGTCTAGCTTAGTGTTTTAAACTTTGTTTTACGTTTTTGAGTCAGTTTTAAGTGTTTTAGCAATCCCTCCTAATCCCCGGCCTAGAACAATCCCTACTTACATTCTTTACTACAATTGATAAAAATGGGGTTTAATTTGTGTGCTTATATATTTCGCATCATAGGTGAAGCTTTTGTGTTGAAGCTTTTGTAGGTGAAGCTTTGGAGTTGAAGCTTTGTAGGTGAAGCTTTGGAGTTGAAGCTTTTGTTGGGTACCATGAATTGATTTTGCTTCACACTATCTTGATTAAGATAGTGTGAAGCTTTTGAGAATTCGTAGTTGTCCTTCATTGATGAAGTTTTTGTTGGTGAAGCTTTTATGGTGAAGCTTTGTTGGGTACCATGAATTGATTTTGCTTCACACTATCTTGATCAAGATAATGTGAAGCTTTTGAGAATTTGTAGTTGTCCTCCATTGATGAAGCTTTGTTGAATTTCCCTTTTTTTTTTTTTTTTTTTGGGAAACTAGAAATTTGAAAATGTGGAAGAGATAACATATACAAATTTTGCTTCCACACTGTTAAGCAAGAGATTGTGATGCAAGCCACACCTTGTAGTGGTCGAAGGTTTGGATGAACCATATAAATTGAATTTGCTTCGAACGGTCTTGATCAAGAGTGTGTGAAGCTTTCTGCAAGTTGTAGTTGCTCTTCATTGATGAAGCTTTTGTTGGCACTATAAATTGGTTTTGCTTCACACTGTCTTGAGCAAGAGTGTGTGAAGCTTTCTACGAGTTGTAGTGTTTGCATTGTTACAAAGGAGAAATGTTTGAAGCAGATGCAAGAGGGCTGAATAGCTTGATCTTCGTATGCCATGCACTGAAGTTGTTGTTGGCTTGCAATAAGACTTTGTTGGTGACTATAACTCTTGTTGGGCATAAGTGCTCCCCTAGTTGAGTTGTCAAGCTTGAGGGTTTTTGATTATTTGTGAATGCTAGGAGTTCACATGTATAAGTTGTACCACTCGTCTTCTGGTAGGTGGAATGAATGGTGAGTTGCTTTCATCACTTGGTTGGTGGTACGAAGGTGAGTTCCTTCATCACCTTTCATCACATTTCATCACCTGGTTGGGGGCATGAAGATGAGTTTCTTCTTCACCTGGCTGGTGGCATGAGGGGCAAGTTGCCAAATGATATTAGAGTACGGGTTGTACATTTCATCACCTGGTTGGGGGCATGAAGATGAGTTTCTTCTTCACCTGGCTGGTGGCATGAGGGGCAAGTTGCCAAATGATATTAGAGTACGGGTTGTACATTTCATCACCTGGTTGGGGGCATGAAGATGAGTTTCTTCTTCACCTGGCTGGTGGCATGAGGGGCAAGTTGCCAAATGATATTAGAGTACGGGTTGTACATTTCATCACCTGGTTGGGGGCATGAAGATGAGTTTCTTCTTCACCTGGCTGGTGGCATGAGGGGCAAGTTGCCAAATGATATTAGAGTACGGGTTGTACATTTCATCACCTGGTTGGGGGCATGAAGATGAGTTTCTTCTTCACCTGGCTGGTGGCATGAGGGGCAAGTTGCCAAATGATATTAGAGTACGGGTTGTACATTTCATCACCTGGTTGGGGGCATGAAGATGAGTTTCTTCTTCACCTGGCTGGTGGCATGAGGGGCAAGTTGCCAAATGATATTAGAGTACGGGTTGTACATTTCATCGCCTGGTTGATGGCAAGAAGATGAGTTCCTTCTTTACATTTCGTCACCTGGTTAGTGAGAATAAGGGCAAGGTGTCGAGGCATATTGTAGCAAGTGTCGAATGACACAAAGTATGTTGAACCCTTTCGAAGCACAATTGGCTTATGTATGAATGTGTTAGAATACATGATTGAACGAATATACTGTGAAGCTGTTCGTTTGTTTGTATAGTCTTGTTGACATATACTTAGACTTTGTTTCATGTTGGAAACATTCATTTTGAAGCTTTAAACCCAAGTGTTTCATTGCTAGGAATGTAAGAGGATTAGGACCGAGTAGTCTAAATCACCTTTTTATTGAATGCATGCCAAATAGTCTTCGTTACATAGGATGTCGAACGGCTGAAGCTTAACACTTGTACAATGTGAGTTTACTTGTAATAGTACTTCAAGTGATCATCGTTCTATGGATGGCCAATGGTCTTGCCATCGGAGCTTCTAAGCTTGCAGGAGCCAGGGCGACTGATGCCAACAACTTCAAACGGTCCATCCCAGTTTGGACTAAGTGTTCCTTAACTCGGGATTCTGTCATAGAGTAATATTTTCTTCAATACCCAGTCCCCCAGTTTGAAAGAACGAGGTTTGACCCTTGAGTCATAGTAGTTGGAGATGCGCTGCTTGTAGGCGACATTCCTCAAGTGAGCCTGGTTTTTGTGTTCCTCGACTAGATCTAAGTTGAGGGTAAGTTGTTTGTCATTTTCACTTTGCACGTAGTTCTGGACTCGGAACGTTGCTTGCTCAAGCTTAACTAGGACAACTGCCTCTGTACCAAAGGTAAGTGAGAACGGGGTTTCTTATGTTGACGTCCGATACGAAGTACGGTATGACCAAAGAACTTGGGGTTCTACTTCAGCCCACTTTGTGAAGTTGTCAATTGCAATGATTGCATAGCGGACCTTGCCCTTCTCTGCAGGCATTGGGCCGATCAAATCAAGTCCCCATTGGGCCAAGGGCCAATGGCTGATCATAGGAGTGAGAGGCTCGGGAGGGGAGTGGGGAATAGTTGCGTAGTGTTGACACTTATCACATGAACGGGATATTTTGATGGCATCTTGGTGGAGTGTTGGCCAGTAATATCCTTGGCAAAAAGCCTTGTGTGCTAGGGATCGAGATCCAGCATGATCTCCGCAGACTCCTTCATGTATTTCCTGAAAGACAATTTCCTCCTCTGCGGGCGTAAGGCATCTTAGGTATGGTAGGTTAAAACCCCGCTTGCAGAGTTAGTCATTGATGATCAAGTAACGGGTAGCCTTGTATCGAATCTGCTTAGCTTGGACTTTATCATTTGGAAGGGTGCCATAAGCAAGGAATCTATAAATCGGGGTAATCCAACTATCCCCTTGTTGTAAGTTGCCCACTTCCGCAGCCATGGTGCTTGGTGCTACCAACAATTCGACCTGAATTTTTCTCCCAATCTTGTCTTCCACCTCTGAGGCGAGGCAAGCCAAAGCATCTGCATGACTGTTTGCCACTCGAGGAATTTGGGTGATCTGGTAGTGGAAGTGCTTGAGCAACAATTGTGTTTATGCCAGATATGCTGCCATGGAGCTATCTTTAGCGTCAAAGTTGTTGGTGACCTGGTTAACCACCAATTAGGAGTCACTGAAGATATCAATTCGTTTAACCCCAAGGTGTTTAGCTAAACGTAAGCCTGCTAGGAGGGCTTCATATTTGGCCCCATTGTTCGACGCCTTGAATTTGAAACGAAGAGCATACTCATTCGATACCTCTTCAGAATGGTGAAAGTTTCAGATAAGTTGGTGATATGTTGGTCAACATGTTTTCTCTTGACTAGCATATCATCAACGTAAACTTCCATGCTCTTCCCAATCTATTATGTGAACATCGAATTGACTAGTCTCTGATAAGTCGCCCCTGCATTCTTTAGGCCGAAAAGCATGACTTTATAGCAATATAGTCCCATGTCAGTAGTGAAGGCTATGTGTTCTTGGTCATGAGGGTTCATGAGGATTTGGTTGTATCCAGAGTAAGCATCTATGAAGCTCAGGAGTTCACACCCTGTCGTAGAATCTATAAGTTTGTTAATGAGAGAAAGAGGAAAGCTATCTTGTGGGCATCCTTTGTTTAGGTCGGTATAGTCAACACATATTCTCCACAAGACCTTTTGGAGCATGAGACTTTCTTTGGCCTGATTTTTCTTAACAAGGACCACATTTGCCACCCATGTTGGGTAATTGACTTCGCGGACGAAGCCTATGCCTTTGAGTTTTTCAACTTCTACCTTCATTGCTTCGTATCGTTCAGCGTCATAAGATCTTCGCTTTTCTCTCATTGGCTTGGTCTTGGGGTCAATACTCAAGCGATGACATATCATATCGGGAGAGATGTCTGGCATGTCCTCGTATGACCAAGCGAAGACCTCAGTGTTCTGTTGCAAAAAAAAAAGATCAATGCCCACCGAATCGGTGGTGACAAAGTGGTGCCAATCTTCACCATGCGATCTGGATAATCTTTTGATATAGAAACCTTCTCCAGCTCTTCAGCGGGTTGTGCTTGCTGGGTGAAAGAGTCATCTCGAGGATTGTCAGGTTGACTGTTGCCACCGTGAAGATCCAAGTTGGCTTCGTCCGGGCTGGTCTTTATGACTTGGTCATGTATAGAAAATGTTTAATTGGGCACAAACATGTGTTGTTGCTTGACCGAAGTGTTGTAACATGACTGTGCACTAAGTTGATCTTTTCTGATGTAACCATTGCCATAGGGGGTTGGAAATTTCATCAACAACATATGTGTGGATACCATGGCCTCGAGATCATTGATGCCTATGCGTCCAAAGATGACATTGTATGTTGTTGGGCAATCAACTACCAGGAAGTTAGTCGTAATGGTAGCTGTGTAAGGGCCTGTACCAATGGTGAAAGGTAAGTGTATGTTCCCTATAGGTTGCACGATATCACCAGAGAAGCTTATCAGAGGAGAAATCGAGCGATCGAGCAAGTGTTCAGCTACATTAAGTGCCCTAAAAGCTTCAGAAAACATGATATTGATCGAAGCCCCCGTGTTTACCAAGATTCGTCGTACTTCAAAGTTTGCTATGTGAGCCTTCACGATCAGTGGGTCGTTGTGAGGGTAGATGATAACTCTTTCTTCCTCGGGGTAGAAACATATTGGATCCCAGTTAGGCTTTTGACATTTGCCTCCCCTGATGTCTTCCACGTGAAACACTTGGTGGCCAGGCCTTAAATCTCGTTCGTTGTTTTTCATGGCCCTATTGGAAGATTCAGATTAGGGTGTGCCGCCACTTATGGAATATATCACATTCACTTGGCGTTGGTTACGGTTATCATTTGAAGGGTGAAAGAGGAATTGATCAATTTTTCCTTCACGCGCCAAAGCTTCAATATGATCACGAAGGGTGATACACTTCTCGCCGTCATGGACGTTATGCTCATGGTAGCAGCAAAACGTACCCATTTTCTTCGTCGGCTTGTAACCCGACTGCCTCGGCATTGGCTTCGGTATCAAGTATGCTATGCTGGGGTAAATGGCCACGCATGTGGCGTTCAAAGGTGTGTATGTCTCATACCTCGGGGTAGGGCTTGTCCTGACACGTGCTTGGCCCACTGTGTTGACTGCTTGGGGGCGGGCATTATCGTTGCAATACCCTTAGTTATCGCGATAGTGTCCCTTACTCATTTTACTAAAATGAGACTGGTTTTGCCCTGAGATTTATACGTCTGTTGACTTGGTGAAGTATTAAGTAAGGTAGGGGGAGGCACTGTTGCCGTTTGGAAGGTCGATGTCTTCTTATTTGGTTGGATTTGACTTCCACTCCCTACTTGCTGATAAAGGGTGGCTGTGAGAGGTTTCCCTTGATATGTCCTTGCCTCAGCGGAGGCATGGTTGTAAGCTTGTGCCATCACCTCAAAGTAAGTCTTCCAAGTGTTGGCATTGATCATGTACTTGAAGAAACAATCACGTAGGCCTACCGCGAAGGCTTTGAGGGCAATCTTGTCGTCTGCCTCGGCACAACGGGAATACTCATGGCTGAAGTGGCCAGCATACATACGTAATGACTTGTCTGGCTTCTGGCGAATAGTGTACAAGTCATCCGCAGAGTGCAAGCGATTAGTCTGGAAAATGTGTTGAGAAACAAACGGTTTCCCCAATTCCTCAAATAAGTCTACTGTCTTAGGTGGAAGACGGCAATACCAGTTTAGAGCTCCGCCAGAGAGGGTGGAGGGGAAGAGAAGACATCGCTCTTCATCGGTGTACATCTGGTATGCCATGGTGGATTCAAAGAGGTTAAGGTGTTTAACCGGGGTCCTCTTTTCCAGTATAGAGTTACAAGCCAAGCTTCTGCTTTGTCTTTGCGTTGAGGGGGTGTCGAGGATCCTCCTTGTAAGAGGGCCAGGCCTAGGTTGGTTCCAATCAGGTATCTCAGCTTGTCGTTCGTCCTTCAACTTGTTTACTTTCTTAAGGAGTTGTAGGACAAGAGGGTCCTGAGTGGAGTCGTATACCACTGGAGCTTTCTTTCGTAACTCTCTATCTCCTCTTGGAAGTAGGAATGTTTGATCAAGAGCATGTGTTTTTTCCCTGGACTCATCGTACTGACTTTTAAGGTATGTCTGTCGGAACATCTCTAAGTCCCCTATACCTTCATGTTTCTCTAGGACTTGTTGCCCCTTCCCCAAATTGGTAGCCAGCCCGGGACATGAGAAGGGACCGAATCTTTCAGAGACCCTTGGGTCATTGATCTTCGAGCTTACATGGATGGGATTGTCTCGACGTTGCTTTAAGAAGTCTCGATAGTCGCGAAAGACGGTTTTCGATCCTTCCACTCCTTCTGTAAAGAGGTGTCTTCCTCCACTCCTCATGCTTCGGGTCGAAGCAGCTGGGTTGAGAAAAGTCTCATGTTGGTCGCCATTTCGATGAGTAGCTCGCTCCTCAATAAGAATACCCATGTCGAGGGCAAATGACCCTCCGTGTTGGGGGGTACCCAGTTGATGGTTGACTTCCACAAGGGTGATGAGCTCGTGTGTTTTAGTATATCTAGCCTCATGGAGCATCACGAAGACCTTCTCATACTGCTCTTGGAGGATCTCATTCTTCATCGCTATCTTGTTGTTCTTAGCCTCTATCTCATCGACTTTAGCCTAAAGAGAAAACTTCTTTTGTTCCTTCTTTCGTTGCTTCGCACCAGGTGCAAGAGAGGTGTCATTCTGTGTGTTGTGGCTTCCTTCGCTCCCCATGTTGGAAATGGATGCCTAGTCAAAAGAGAGTGTACGAATGGTGGAAACCAACTTAACAAAGCTGAATAGAGTGGGAATAAGTGTCGTTCCCACAGACGGCGCCAAATGTTGATGCACAAAATCAGTGAGGACTTTAGTACAACAGAAAATGTCAAGTTTGTGACCTTTGCTAGATTGCTCCGGTCACTAGTGTGGATAAGTATGTAAATGGATAGAGACAGGAAAGCAAACACAAGATGTACGCTGTTCTCCCAGATTGTCTACGTCCACGGAGTAGAGGAGTTCTCATTAATTGTGAAGGGTTTACACAAGTACATAGGTTTAAGCTCTCATTTTGTGAGTACTAGTGAATGATTTAGTACAAATGACATTAGGAAACATTGTGGGAGAATGATCTCCTTTTATAGAAGATAATTTCTAGCTTTGTTCTGACATTGACACGTGTTGTGTTGTGATTGGCTTCTGATGTTGACATGTGTCGCGCTATGATTGGCTTCTGATGTCGACACGTGTCGCGCTGTGATTGGCCTCCTGGTTAGAGGGAAACTCTTCTAGGTCCTTGACGGTATAACGTTGACCGGTGCTCAATAATTTCGGGATTGGTCAAGTATGGTACAAACACACTCCAAATTAGAACTTAGGTGAATTAATGGCATGGCATGGCATACATAAACTCGATTGTACCTTGTATTAGAAGCATGCTCTATGTGTATAACGAGCAATTCATGCATTAAAGATAGGCATGTGATTGACTTCGTAAGCATATGGTAATGAAATGAAATCAATGGAAGATAAGGTTTAAGGATTTTATTTAGGGAACTTTAACGAAAAGCTCTAGGTACTGTTCACTTTAACGAAAAACCACATTTTTACACTAAAAAATCAATCCTGGTACTATTTATTTTACCCTTTATTTTGTCCTTATCGTTAAAACTCAAAGTTTTCAAGCCATTTTCATTAGTTTTCCTTTTTTTTATCTCTTGGGGTAAACATAGGTGATGCGACTGAGGTCTCCCAGTGACAGCGGCCAACATGAATAACTTCCTATCAAGATTATCTTCTGGACAATCGGCTTGTTTTCCTGAGATGGTGGCCATAGGGCCTTTTGCTTTTCTAGTGCTAGGAAGAACATAGATAGCCTTGATGCCTTATTTTCTTTTCTTCACTTTGTTTTAACTTCAAATTTGATGATGAACTTGGCTTAATGATTGAGATTCTTGTTTGTGCAATGATGCAATGATATATTGCATGAGTGATGTGTTCTCTTTAGGCTTTGAAATGCAGTTTGACCCTTTGCTTGTTTTCCTAGGCAAGGCTAGCCGATTCTATTACCTTGCACCTTGCTTGTGAGTTTCCCTAGGGAAAAGAGGGAATGATATATGCTAGTTTCCCTAGGGAAATATAGTGTGCTAGGAACCACACTATTAGGGACATGTCTATGGTCCGGCCTGGTTAATTCGTGTTGGGGTATCTCTCTCACATTTGTGGTAGTAATCAGATCTGATAATTTGGTAGACTTTCGCTTTCTATTTGCTGCTCCAAGAGCAAGTCAGAGACATGGAAGGACGAGAAAATTCTTCTCCAGTCAAAATTCGATCGAATTTTATAAACTTCAAAATTGTACCTATTCATGGACTTAAATGTTTCAATCATAGTTTGCTTTAGGCAAGATCATTCTTCATGATTAAACAGTCCACAGAACGAGCAAAAATGTCATGGAATCCTCGTTAAGGAGGTATTTCCGTTTGTAATGGTTCGAGCATAAGTCTTCATATGAAGATCATGGTAGAGGCTTATTCAGCTCTTCCATACCATTATTGGTGTCAATAATTTCTTAACTTATTGATAGTCAAGTGGAGTTACAGGTCTTGTGCCTACATAAAGTAGTTTATGAGAGAAACGTCCAAATTAGCAAAATCAAACTTGTGATGGTTCGTCAATCCACTAAATAAGGGGACAAGATTGTGATTGGTGTTATGGGAAATAAAACCTCTATAAGCATCATAGTTAGAACATTCGGGTTTTAAGACATGGTTTACATGAAAAAATTCAGGTTTCCATGGGTGTATTGTTTTATGAAAACTTCGGGTTTCAAAGACACTAAATTCGAACCCACAGTTTCGAGTTTAGTGTGAACTTCCGAATCATAAAAGGAGGTATTTGTAAGAACCAGGGCCGTCTCTGAGATTTTGGGGGCCGTGTGCGAAATTTGTAAAAGCGCCCCTCCTTAAGATAAGTCTTAAAAAATGTAGGACAATGTATTGACGTTAGAAAACAATCACTTAAATCAAACAAAGTTTAGTACTCACTGATTGCAAGTTTAAAAATGTCATTAATAATAAGTAAAAAGAGCTACAAACATAACATTCACTAAATAATCAAAAGCAGTTCAATCTTAAACAACCAAACAAGAAAACAAACTTCCAAAACTCTAACTTTAAAGTTTCACTTGAACATGTAACATTATTATATAATAATATTGAAAAAATACCGTCTTTTATTGTGTATTATTAACACTCAAAATATCTTATTGTCCTCAGAAAAAAAATTACGCTTATAAGAAGTGTAAGACGGGATTTTAAAGTGCTAACAAAATCAATTTTTGAATATAGAACATTATTTCATAACAAAAGCAATTTTAAATATAGAATATTATTACATATAAATGTTAGGTGACAAAAATTTTGAAGGCCCCTTCAAATTTAGGGCCCTGTGCGACTGCACCTTTCACACCCCCTCAACGCCCCCTCTGGTAAGAACACATAATACAATATACAACTAAATTGCAGTAAATTTGGATTGCTTCATAAACTCAAGTGTGAGTCGCTTCGGGACTACGAAAGGATGTCAACAGTTCAAAGAAAAGAAAAAAAAATATTGAATCATTAATTTCCAAAAGTGGACTTTAGGCCAATAATTTTGAATTTTTATTAATGGACTGATGATTACTTTTAATTAATTCAATAGATCGGAACCTTTCGGGTTCGATAATGGAAGCAAAATAATGACATGCAGGTCATATTAGCTTTGGTTGGCTTCTGACCTAGAACACCCCAAAAATATTTGGGTATGGCTAAGAAGCGGGGGTCACCAAAAGGTGGCATTGGGTAGAAAAAATATCGCAACCCAGCAAAAGTTGCCAGTGCACGGCCCTGCAGTAAGGGTTGCATACCCTTGATCTTTCGGGACGGGGGCTAGAACAGCCAGCAGGCTGTAGAAACAGAGGGCCGAGATAGGCAAAGCGCATCAAGTATCAGGCTTGCTGGCAGGGTGAGACGCAAGGTGGGCTTAGCAAGCAGTAGTCTTGTTAAAGCGGGTCAGGGCATTAGGGTAAGCCCAGCAGCGCAAGGCTGTCCGAATGGGCAGAGCGAGGACGAAGCCCAGCAAGGTTTGTTGGCTTCTGGTGTGGGCTGAAGGTTGTAAACCCAGCAAACTAGAACCTAGGCCTTCGGCTTGGTTCGTCACACACGCAACATAGTCGAGAGGGCTGCTGCACCAGGCCTCAGCTCAGCCGCAGAAAAAAAAAATTAGGGTTTTTTTTCTTTTCGAATTCTAGGGTTTTAGAGAAAACCCTAAAGTGCTTCTATTTTATTTCGATTTTTTTACTCATAAATTCCACATAGCAAATTTATAATTGCGTTATGCATGAACATATATATACTAACAAATATATGAAATATACAATATATACATATATATATTATATATATAAAGATAAATATAAATGTACGGGGTTTATGCATCATGAATATTGTTTTCATGCATCATGGTCGTTGAAAATATCAAACTTGCATTTTAGGAGAACCTAATTGGCAAAAAACAGATTGAGCCTTTAAACTTGTAGAAGATCATTCTCGGAAAGCCAGAGTTTCATCTCCATTACGTTGTATCACATTCAACACAGAAAAAAAATTAAATTTTATCACTAACATGTAGATCAATTTAATAAATAATAATTTAATCATAAAAAGAATTATTAAAAAGTAATACTCCCCTGATTGAAGATGGAAAAACTCTCATTAGCACAACATCAAGAGTGTGTTGATAACGTGTTGTAGGCCTATTTAACTGTAGAATTATAGAGAGAGTGAGAGAGAGGGTGCAGCAAACATAGAGATAATTGGGTGAATTATGCGGTGTGATTTCTCACCCTATTGTGTCTTTATTTATAGTAGTATGGAAGATTAATTCCTTACCCCAATAGGATTACAACTTTATTAGGATAATATCTAAAGATAAGATATGGTAGAATCTCATAAGGACATCCCAATATATAATAGGATTTATAAGATCACAGTCCTAAACTGTTAGGACTGCAACATAATTTTGATTTTACTTTTTATTTTTTTAATAAATACTAGTTAAATACTTAGATGAACACACATTATATGATTGTTCCCCATATTTTCATGAAATTATGTATTTTTTCAGTATAAGCAAACACTTATTTATATGATATATAGTAAATTTACTTAATCCACCTAAACCGCCTAAGCCCTGCCTAGCCATCTAGGTGCTAGGCCCCAGTCTGCTGTCTGACTACCACCTAGCGTCTTTTCAAACCTTGGCTACTCTATCTTTTATTTTATATTAGTTTGTAACATAACTTCATTGATTTTTTCGTACGAGTTAAGATTAATTATAAAAATGAATTTTGCTTTGTCTATATATTAAAAAAGAAACTTGTGTGTGTCTTAGCTTACCACTGAACTTAGCTGAGTGGTGCTCCACCATCACTAAGAACTTGGCATATATTAAGTCAAATTAATATAAATTTCTCTTTATTATCTCAAACTCACCGCATCCCTCTCTCCCTCCTCCCATCCCCACTAACCCAACCCATTCATTAAATCAATGATCAATTCATTGCCCAAAGGCTTAATTGGATTAATAGTCCCCACGGTGATAGGGTGGTTATAGTTGGAAGATAGCCCCTATAGTAAAAAATTAGGATTTAAGCTTTTGTGGTGAAATCTGTTAAGATTTATACCCAAAATTGAAAATTCCGTCAACTTTATGTAATTATTAGCACGTGTGCCAAATAAATAATAAATCACAATGATTCTAACTCTTATTCTTAGTAAGTAAACATGTAAATCTTAACTCACAATTACCTTGTGATATTTCAGCTTTTATAAAATTAATTATAAGTTGTTTAATAAAAATATTATAAGTTTAAAACTTATTTTTATTTTAATATCTGTGCTAGAGAATTTGTCTGCTACAGGGAAAGATATCAATGGAAACACATGAAAAAGGAAGGAAATAATCTACTACGAACCTCTCCCAAAGTCCTCCTCCTCAGTGTCCTCATTGATATTGGAATGCAAACAAGTAAGTTTACATGCTCCTACTTAAGCAAGTAGTCCATCTTACTAGTATAAATACTTCCTTCATGAACAATACAGCTCGCAATACTTTGAACTCTAAGTCGAATTTTTTGGTCCAAAATTATACGAGTTTACTTTGGTCTTTAGCCGGTACCATATTATTGTCTTTTTGCCTTTAAGAATTCCACGGTTAGTTTGTCAATTAAAATCGTAATTTAAAGAAGTGGAAAATTTTGACTACAAAAAATATGAGCCCTGCGCACAAAAAATTATATGTGCCTATAAGGCCTAAGGCACCAATATATGTGCTCTTAGACCAATAGCAACAGTGTAGCAACCAAAATCTTATGGGAACTTAAACGAAAAGCTCCTGGTACTGTTCACTTTAACGAAAAACCACATTTTTACACTAAAAAGTCAATCATGGTACTATTCATTTTACCCTTTATTTTGTCTTTATCGTTAAAACTCAAAGTTTTCAAGCCATTTTCATTACTTTTCCTAAATCGTTATATGTGCCCTCTCCAAATGTGCCCTTTGATCATAGGGCACAATACTATGTTTGGTGCTCAATGATGTAAGCACAAATGAAGGGCTTTGGACTTTAATTGATAGAACACATAAGTGTAATGGAAAAAAAATGTAGACCTCGTCATGGGCATGACAATTAACTGTAAGACATAATCAAACCTTAAATTTGAAAGCGGAAAGCTTTTTATAATACCCAAGCCTGCAAAGTAAT
This sequence comes from Malus baccata, assembly GCA_006547085.1. Taxonomy (NCBI): domain Eukaryota; kingdom Viridiplantae; phylum Streptophyta; class Magnoliopsida; order Rosales; family Rosaceae; genus Malus; species Malus baccata. The sequence continues at coordinate 174,654 of VIEB01001081.1, forward strand.
CTCAAACCATGTAAGCACCATGTAAGCACACATCAAGAAAAACCCAAACTTTAGAAAGCTACAAAAAGGTCTACACATATGGACATGCACTGGGGAATAAAAAAAAAAGAGAGATTTTGTACAACCATCAAGCCCCAAACCATTACTGTGGACGTTTACAAATTTAAGATGCAGGCGCTGTTCAATAATTAAAACTCAAAATTTAATGTTTCACATGTTCCAGATTTAGTGTAGTATCGAAAAAGTAGTGCAATATCTTTAATTTGGCAACTCAACATAACAAAGTCAAATATAATTGAGGAAATAAAGATGCATAGATGTACTTACACTGAGAGAGAGGAGCAATTGGAGACATGCACTTTACATATTCAAATCTCCTCTTCTTAGAATTAAGATGCATGCACTGTACCCAAAGAATCAACGACCTCAAAAAAAAAAAAAAAAACTACATGTTCAGAAATACAATAGAAGAAATTCGAAATCGGATTGCAAAATTCACTAACCCATCTTCCTTTCGAAATTACTACACATTTCTCTCCGACCCTGTTTCCTATAACACCACAAACACGCCAAATAAGTAAGAGTAAGGTAATAGGACGCAAATAATTAAAAGTCAGACCCTGTTTAACCCATTAAAAATAAAACTTAAATTAAGAAACAAATGAAGAGATCCGATATCAACACCCTTACCAAGAGTAAGGTAATAGGAGGCAAATAATTAAATCGAAAATTTAAAAAAAAAAAAAATTAAACTAAAAATTACCAATTAACAAAATGGAAAAAAACCAACCCATCGCTCTCGGAGTGACCACAACAAAAGCTCATGTCAAGTATGGATGGTGTGCCGTTGGCTAGTCAAGCAAGTGGAGGTCAAGCTATTGATGGAAGCGGCGTTGAGACGAAGAAGGAAGATCCATCCACTATAAGAGAAGGAGAGAGAGAGTGGTTTTGAGACGAAGAAGGAATATCCATCCACTATAAGAGGAGGGAGGGAGAGAGGGAGAGAGAGAGAGAGAGAGAGAGAGAGAGAGAGAGAGAGAGAGAGAGAGAGAGAGAATGTGTTTGTGTCCAATTTTTTTTTTATATTGGGCACAATACGTGGGGCTCATCATTGAATGAGCACTGTTCTACCCTAGATAGGCACAAACTTCTCATTAGTGTCCTTTATTTTGTACCTAAAGCCCATTTTTCTTGTAATGTTTACTGTAACAATGGCGTCGGATCGAATTACAACATTCCACGGGAAATTCTTGACACTGCGTCATTGTATACATTTGACAATGGACCTAAGAGAAGAAGCAATGAAAAAGCAAAGAGTAGTAAAACAGAAAATAACAAGGAAGCGAGCTCCTCGTCAACCAAGGAAAAGAAGAGCAGCTCTAATAAACGACGACCCACAACTACAAAATGAACGTACGAATCTTTTAGCAAGGAAAAAATGACATCAAAACCCTTGAGTTTATTTTTAGATTCAATAAAATTGTACGACCAGTTTTATGCATTGACATGTTGAAGTACGTATTATAAACTTCGACAGATTTTTATTTTCTCTTTGCCAAGTCTTTCAACTAGTAAATGTTTAGTTTGAAGTTTTAAGAATGTTTGGTTTAATTTAATAACCAGTTTGCATTTCTTGTGTAATCAGTTCATTTTTATGTTCAAAAAGGTCATTACATAGAGTAGAGCTCTCTCTCTCTCTCTCTCTCTCTCTCTCTCTCTCTCTCTCTCTCTCTCTCTCTCTCTTAAATAGGTCTTGATTAGTTCAGATGTTGCGACATCTACAGTAATCCGTTCGCTAGTTCACACAAATCCAAAGAAGTTATCATGGACGATCCACAACCATGCAAATTCTTCAGGTTTTTATTTTCTGTTTTTTATAGTAAAACGGACAAAACCGAACCATGCCCACCCATAAAACTCACTGACAGGCTCTTAACTTTGCATGATAACTTACACTGATGTTCACTGTTAGGATGCCATACCAGATGGCACAATATGGTGGTGACAAGTGTACAAGAGGCTGTTATTAGTTAGTTGGGATTGGGAGTTAGCTATAAGATAGTAGTTTGTAAGAGAAGAAGGCAGTTAATGAAATGCTATTGTTGTTCTGTTACTATCTCTCTGTGCAATTGTAGAAGATGTGGAACTAAGTTCTAACATTCACTAGGTGAATGGA
>VIEB01001082.1:18399-47355 GCA_006547085.1 Malus baccata
AAATGCGTACCCTCAAATTTGTAGCATACGAGATGAGTGACTTTGTTTGCCACCAAGGGCTTAGAAAACTGAGCACCCATTAACCCAACCATTGTCTGATAAAGAAAAAAGAAACAAATCATGAAACAGGCACTCAATGAAACAAATCTCCAGCCTCCAGTAGGGCCTATATCAGAAGCATTGCAAAAAAGTAGAAATGCATACCATAATGTCATCTCTATCTTGTCGTTGATATCCAGTCAAGCATACAATTAGTCTCTTGGCATCCGGAATGCCATTCAAATCTCTAAGAGGTCTGTATATAATCTGTGCAAAAGGCTACTATTAATACGGAACAGTATTTGCAGGCTCATAGGAGCTCTAAACTATGGCAGCTAGAGTTTGCATTTTCAATAAACATGGTTTGTTTATCATGTATTAATTAAATGAATATATGGCAAACTTCACTGGGAATGAGGACATGTTTAAGAAGCCAGATCCCAAAACAAAAGAAAGGATCAAAACTGGAAAATGATAAGACAAGTAAGATTGAGAAGGGGGGGAAAAAACTCACCGAAGTGGGATCAATGGGGAGTCCGACATCAAAACTATGATGAACCCATAAAGCGGTGACAAGAGTCTTGGCGTCATTTCGAGCAGCAACACATACGGGATCATCCTACAAAATGTACAAAAATGCAGATTATACACCATTCTATTTCAATAATTCTACGATAATCACAGAAAACAAGACATAGCATGAACTTATTAAAGCGTCAAAATTGAAGCTTGGAAAAGCAATTAGAAGAAAAAAGCGACTTACATACACAATTTTATCCACAATGACGTGGGTGCAATTGGGGGAATAGTAGGCAACATCCTCTCCGCCGCAATCTACAAGCTTAGATCGAACCTGCGCGATTCATCAATTAACACAAAACTAAGCAAGGCTATCACATCATAGTATCATACACATGGAAATTTCAGATATTTGTAATTCCCAAGACTGTAAGAGACAAAGGGAAGGGAGGAAGGAGGACCTGGTGCTCGTCAAAGGGGTCGAATCCCAAAAGAAGGAAACGGACGCCTACAAACGTCTTGGCCGGTGAACTTCCCTCCGTCATTGAAATATGAATCCTTTCAACTCTCTGGCTCTCCCTGGGCCTCTCTCAGCAGTTAAATACCTAAACCCAACCCAAGATTCTCCAGCAATAAAAGCTAAAGAGAAAAAGGAAGAAGGTGCAATTCAAGAGGTGAGGGTGTAAAACTAACAGATAGTGCTCCGCCTCCGCGGCTTCTGCAATCTCATCTCATCCGGTTGCTGAATGCCTAAAACTTGTGGAGGAAGACTGAGAGGCCGACTCACTGTTTGGGGAAAAATAATGAGAATTATTAATACTTATTATTTTTTTATAATTGGTAAAAGGGAGGGAATTTTGTTTCATTTTTTTATTTTGGGTGCAGTGGCGGGAATCCGGATCCTCTCTGCGAGGATTCCAGAGATTTATAAATCGTGTTTGTTTATCGTACATTGTGCGGTCAAAAATGATTTTAAATATTTTTATTTAAAATTAGATACAAACAGTACTGATAAAAACTGATCATCTGATGTACGATTAACAGATACAATTCAAGGATCTCCAAGTCCGCACAAGAAGGATCCGAAGAGAATTCCGTTGGTAGTGGCGGGGGGGCTGAATGGTGCGAGTTCGCCATGTGGAACAGTGGCACAACAGATCTTAAACGCACGTCACCCATAAAAGTGTCTCCAACAGACTAGTTAGAAGAAACTTTTTTACTAGTTTAATGTAAAATGTAGTGAAAAACAAAAGCAACAAATCTGCTCGCTGTTCGGCTCGGTAAATAAGCGAAATAAACAATTACTTGCTAGATTTAGAAAAAAGAAAAGAGAAATGACTCCCTTTTATTTTTTATCTCTTTCCCTTTCCTTTTATTTGAATGATCACAATTAAACCACGTCAACATCTTATATTAATTTTTTATAAAAAAAAAGGATAAAATAAAGAATATAAGAGAAAATGATGAAAGGAGATAAAAAAATGAAGGGAGAGAATCCTAGTCCTTGCCAGAGATGATCTAAACCTCCCAGAGGCTAGAGTCGTCAACGTATGAAATGGGCCTCTGGCTAAATGCTAGCTTTAGGTGAATCACCAACTTTTCGATCAGATCAGATTGGTGAATCCAACGGTCAGGAATAAAACTAGAAAGAAGCAAAGCAACAACCATTCGCCAATTCCAGTCTCCAGAGGAAAATAAAATAGTGAGAGAAAGAAAGTAGATAAAGCTTCAAGCTTCAATCCTTCAATCCTTCAATCCTTCAATCGCTTGCGAATTGCGATGGCTTGGTTGACTCGATTCCTGGCAGCCGTGGCTTTCTTGGCCATCGGAGTGATATTCTCCCCGGAGACCTTTGGGTCGAAATCGGACGGTCTGAAATCGCCCACCCTCTCCACCTACCTAAAGCTGGCACATCTGCTCTGTTTCTCCACCGCATTCGGCGCCGCTCTCTGGGTCACCTTCATAGGCGGCATCATCATGTTCAAGTATTCATTTTTTATCTTCTCTTGAATTTCCATTTTTGTCAGTAATTTTGTATTTTGTTCAACGGAGAAGAAGAGATGGGTTGATTGATTGATGAATTGGAAAATAGGAATCTTCCGCGGCATCAGTTCGGGAATCTTCAGAGCAAGATGTTTCCGGCGTACTTCACGATGGTGGGGATATGCCTTGCAGTATCAGCTGGGTCGTTTGGGTATTTGCATCCGTGGAGCTCTTCCTCTGTTGCCGACAAGTACCAGCTCGGCTTTTTGCTCTCTGCCTTTGCATTCAATCTCACTAATCTCTTCGTCTTCACTCCCATGACCATCGAGGTAATTGCTAGTTGCTAATTGCTTCATAACTTGCAAATTCAGTTTAGTGCTTGTTTACTGACTTGCAATACTGTCTGTCAGTCTGTCTGTGTGCGGATTAGGTAGATAAAATGTATCCCAACTCCGTCTGTGTGTTTATTTGGTTAAGTAGCTACCTCTCACAGTGAAGTTCGTTTATTTGGACTATAACATGCGCATGTCATCACCGTCTATCATGGTGCTGCGTTAACTCAAATGTAATTGTGGTTGTGGTGGCTGACGGGTGCAGATGATGAAGCAAAGGCATAAGGTGGAGAGGGAGCAGAACATTGGGGAAGAAGTTGGATGGTCAAAGAATGTGCAAGTTGCAAAGGTAAACCCAAAACTGGCAGCCATGAATAAGAAGTTTGGTATGATTCACGGGCTATCATCTCTTGCCAACATCTTCGCATTTGGCAGCCTTGCTATGCACTCGTGGTACTTGGCTGCTAGACTTGATCTCTAAGAAAATAAAACCCCAACTTCCCCTTTTCTATGGGGGCTTTCTTCTCGGTTTCCAAAAACAACACACTTAAGATGATGTATACTTGCTTCTTGTTTTGGTAGGCAATTGTTGAGTCCGTTCCGCTCATTCAAAGACATTATATGGCCATCGAAAATTTGTTCTTGCCACCAATAGCATCTTTTAGCGATGAATAAAAATGACTTTGTAATATTTCGATGGTGTGCATTCAAACGATCTTGCCAAGAGTCAAGTTTCACGTGAATTGTGAGCTATAACTGGCGACTTTCGGCCAGTTTTGCAAATTTCCTCCCAAAACATCATAAATTGATTTAATCAGTTTTGTCTTACCGTCATAAAAATAAATTTGGTGGCCTAAGCTGAATGATAATGATGATGTCTTTGTATGTGTATCCATTGCTAATTTATATTATCTTGTTTACACAACAATAAGAGTATCCATCCAGCTTCACGTTTATCATCTCTCTAAGAAATGTGAATGAAACAAAAAACACCCTCACCCACCCTGGTCACCCTGGACCCGGATTTTGCTTACTATTACGAATAAGCAAACAAATTGAATAAAGAATCATCTATCCTTCTGCCACCCAACCACAACCACAACCTATTTGAACAAGTAATAGTCCCGTTCACAAGCATGTAACATGAATCGCCCGCCTACCTGATGCCTCGTAACCTCATGCTGGTTCGTCACCGGAAACTGATGATGCTGTATGCCCCCAAGACTAACAATCGCACTGGTACCAAAAGCACCACAAACAAATGCATGTGCCACGATGCAACGAGTCTACCGAACCGTTTCAACGACTCTCTCCCCGTCTGTAATACGCCAGAAAAGTTTAATTGCTCTCGCCCCAGGTTGATTGAGGCAACAGTCCTTCCCACAATCACACCCCCTGCATGCACGCTCCGGGGTGCTATCAAGGGCCACCACACCTTGCTGCGCTGCTGTCTCCTAGACTTCCTAATCTGGTTAAGCTCTTGCCGAATTACCCCACGAACAGATTTTAAATAAGAATTCACATCATGATCTCTTTGAATGGTTCCTTCTGAACCATATGCAGACCGGTCACTTAGGATCTCGAGTGGGTGTGGTGAGTTCAGGAATACCAACTGTGCAGCGCGGAGCTGCCTCTCTGCATCACTGCCATCAGACGGCGGGCAGCTTAGAAGATATAGACCGCTGCCTGATGGAAGAAGATGATGATTTGGGGAGAATTTCTCATCTGGTTGAAGAATCACGAGCTCCCCCATTGGAGAATACAGTAGCTTCTGTTTTGAGGAAGGACAAAAATGATCAGATACAGATATCAAAATCAGGGGAACAAGGAAACGGATAAATCCCATGTTCTTCTGTTCTCCTATTACGATCTTTCTGAGACAGTACCATTCTTACCTGGTTATTGAGACAGGGATGATTCCGAAAGTTCCCATTCAAAGCCTTGAGAAGCTCTGCCACATGATTTGGGTAATTGCAAGAGAAGGCACGGGGTACAATGTCTCTGTGCAACATAATAGACTGAACATGACTTCGTGGTAATCCAAGCTTGCGAAGCAATTGATAACCTCCACACATGATGGATGGTGCACCAAAAGTAATAACAGGAAGCAGTGAAGAAACTGGCACTTCTAACCGTATAAGCAACATGAGATTTATTAGTAGTGCCAAGCTTCCCCCTAGAGAATGCCCAGTAAAACGAAATGTTGCATGGTCACCATGAGATTTGAGGTGGGCATGGACTTCAGGCAGCATCTGTTCGTAAATCCCTTTCGCAGCCTCGTATATGCCTCTATGCACAAGCACATCCAGTCCCTAGGAAAAAGAAGATTATTCAATAAGTATTTACTTCTCATACAAACAAGGTCAATACTAGGACTAGGAAAACTAAAGAAATTATGGAAAGGGATTAACCTCAAACTGAATGGGCTCAAAAAGTAGATTTGCTTGCCAGGATGCTAGTGATTCAGACCCCTGCAAATCATATAGATTGGAAGTCAAATATAGGAAAGAAGATGCCAAATATTAAGAAAACAAAATGAGCTGATAAGTAAATCATAAAACTGGGGAAAGTTCCCTGAAACAGATGTATAAAACCACAAATGTTCCCCCTTTTTAACTGTTAATAGAAAGAAAATTATTCGAAATGCCCCAACATGCTCGGCCCTTGAGGGATGCATAAATATTGTATAGTAAATAAGAGAGGGCCCTTTGATCGGTTTTCATACCTGAATGACAAAGAATCTGGTGCCGCTTTGATCATCATCGCATACGAACCATTCACAAGGTGATGAAAGTGTTGAATTTAAGTCATCTGCAACAGCCTGCTTTACTTCTTCCTTTGCAGCAACCACGGCTGTAACTGAGTCGGTGGTTGCCATTAAAGAAGCCACTTCTGAGTTCATCCTATTAACAGCTTCGCTTCTTTCACTGCCTTCTTCAGAGAGATCTTTATCTGCCTCAGTCTCTGAGGATTTGAATGGAAGTATGCTCCTTGTTTGAGAATGCAGATAAGAAGCTGCAGAAGCAGCAATTTGATAAGCAGCAAATGGACTTATTTGATATCCATTGTTCTTTTGCTCCTTTATTTCCCCATCTTCTTCCCTGTCTTCCTCAAGGTTTTTTTCAGTTTCTTGAATTTCAGCTGACACCTGGTCCTCCTCAGTTTTAGCAGCCAATTCCTTCTTCTCTACTGACGAAGTAACAAAACGAAAACCATAACTTCTTAGGAGATTTCCTGTCTGAATTTGAAATAAATCAAGTAAGTTCTTATGCATGTAGCCTGTATATAGGAATTGGATTGGTTGACGGAAATGAGATAAATGAGATGGTTTATCAACCCAAGAAAATATGATAGTCCAAAGTGATTCCCTGATATAGAGTAAGATGCAATTATAGCATCCGATACAAATCATATCATGATTCATGACCCTCAAGTGATTAAGGATCCAGTAGCGCCATCAAACGAGTAAATAATGCAAACAACAGAACATGAGATTTGAGTGATGCCATTTGAATTACACGATTAAGCATCAATGCACCACGCCTTGATGAAAACAAGGTTGATGTATAAACTTGACCTTAGTACAGAAAAGTTCCTAACCGAGGTAGGCAACTAATAACTATTGAATCACATTCCTATCAAATGCAGAATTCGCTACCTCAGAAACACCTCAAACGAATACAAAAACACAAACAACAAGAACAGATTTTCAAATCTCAAAAGCCCAAAATTGCTGGATTCTCATGGGAAAGCAAAACATAATTTTCCCACGCATACTGGGAATGGGAATGATGAATGATGTGTGCGTACCTGGATTTTAGGAATGGAATAAGCTAAGTTCACCAAGTACGACATTTGACCATACAACCTCGCCTCCGCCAACGAAACCTTCCTAAGCAACCGACTAAACGTATCTTTATCAAACTCGGCCTCCTCTGAAACACTACAACAATCATTTTCGTCATCGTCTTCCTCCGAGTCAGCCTTCCCATTTCTGTCATCATCATCCACCACGGTTTTTCCATCTTCCCTGGGCAGCTCTGCAACGCCGCCACTCTTGCCCCCCTGCTGTTCCTCTCTCCTGGGTAGAGAGAGAGACCTCACGTGCAAAATCTTCAAAACCCAGTTCCCACTTTGACCGTCCGACGCCCTGGACGCACTCTGGCGCTCCTCCTCCGCCTCCGCCTCCTCTTCCTCCTTAGAGGGCAAGGGGACGGCGTCGTCGAGAGCCATCCCATTGTAGGCAGGTCCACGTCTTCTTGCTGCTCCAGGCCATAAGAATTTCAGAGGGTGCTTTAAAGAGAATCTGGAAAACGGCGTCGTCCTTTTCTGAACCGCGGTTGCTGTGGATTTGTCAATCCCAGATGCAGAGGAGCGGCCAATGGCGCTCACCTGAGATGGAGAAGGGCTCGCACGGATATCGAGGGCTGCAGCCGCTGAGATGGTGGAAGATATGCCGTGTATCCCTGGCGCAGTTGTTTTCAGACAAAGGCCATCCATTTATGAGTCTCCCTGCTTCCTTCTCTTCCTTTCCTCTTCTTTTGTGTGTGTAGAGAACAAATATGATTATGGGGATTTTGGTTTGATTTCCCAAAACACGTAAACAAATAAAAAAACCTGAAAGGCGTTAACCTACAATTTACAAATAAGTAAAGTCTTTGAATTTAAATTTGGGTGAATCGTCTGTGTTTCTTTCTTGCACGAAGCTACAGGAAATGGAATTGAGAGAGAAAGAGAAAGGGGCCTTTTAAGGAGAGGGAAAGAGAGACGAAGAAGACGAAGAAGACGAAAGAAAACAAAGGAAAGAAAGAGAAGGGGAAGGGGGTTTGTAATTTTGGTAGTTTTGTGAAACCCCAACTGCCCACCAACTTTACAAACCCTGCTCTTTTTCAACCTTCTCGCAACTGTATATTTAATATTTTTTTTAGTATAAACGATATTTTATATAAAAGGAAAACTAATGAAAAGGGCTTGAAAATTTTGAGTTTTAATGATAAGGACAAAATAAAAGGTAAAATGAATAGTACCAGGATTGACTTTTTAGTGTAAAAATGTGGTTTTTCGTTAAAGTGAACAGTACTGGGTGCTTTTCATTAAAGTTACCTTATATAAATGCACACGGCACAAATGAACTCAAATCTCTTTTAGAGTAGCGAGCAAAATTATAGTCATTGCATAGAAATAGAAAGGTTTGGAAAGATGATAATGATTCAGTAATGTATTAGCATATCTAAGTTGGTGGACAGCGGAGGCCTAGTCTAAACTAACAAGTGCTAATTTGATTATGATTATGATTACAAGTAATAATTATGTATTAGGGAATATAGAAGTAATAGTATTATACTAGCGGCACACACAAAGTGTGTGAAATTTTTTTTTATTTTTTATTTTGAAATAAAAGGAGACATGAAGAGAGTGATAGAGAATGTGGAACTGAGAATTTTTTTTAATTAAAAATATATTAGGATTATATGTAGATAAAACTTTGAAGAAAAAAAACAAAATTTAGTTGTGTGAAATTAAATTTTAGCCTTATATTTCTTATTCATGTTATGTTTTAATTAAATAATTAAACTAATAATTTCATATGATTTTAGTTGACAATGAATATTTTATTAATTAGTAGAGATTATAAGTCAAATAGTCCACCAGCATCATCGTGATTTGTCATATCACATGGGTGGGGTGGGGTGGGGTGACCTGGCGAAATCATGGAAGCAACAGGAAGAAAGAAGAAGAAGGTATCTTATACGAAAGCGCGTGGTCGGGTCGGGTAGGCCCCTTCCTTCTATCTCCTTTTGATTGAGTCTCTGTCCGTTGGTCTAATTGAAACCTTTTTAAAAAAAAAAAGACTTGGATTTTTTCCACACATCTCTTTCCTCTCCTCTCCCTCTCCTGAAAAAGAGTAGCTAAATTCTAAACTGTAATGGTAAAAATCCATAAATTCCAAAATCCAATACAAACTACGGATCATACGAGTGACGTGTCTTAAAAAGGCTCTATCTTTGTTTCTTTGTTTCGCTACACAACAAAGTAGGAAGGAACAAAACAAAAGTGGACTAGATAGATTGAATGGAATACATATCCCGTACGTACCTACTCTCAAACAGACACCGACTCTCCAAGATCTCATGCAATTGCGTCTCCTACATTTGACACGTGTCCATGACACACAGAGAGAGGTCTCTCAATACCTCGATTCATGAAACTATTTTTCTAATTCGTAATTAAGGCAAGGATATTCACACGTGGTAATTAATAGTTGTGTATATGGTTTGTTAAGCTAAGAAAAACGGTGGAGCCAGATTTTAGGCAAAGCCAATTTATTAGACCAGAAAAAAGGGTGAATAGAGCTTTCCCTCCTTAATGTGTGTTGGGCACTAGGCAAACACACCTAATTCTGATTTGTGACGTATCCTTAAAGTTTAAAATGCATTACTACTAGTCGCTCAGTCTGGCTGTCAAATATTTCTCACTTCACTTGAGATTTTATAACTTTTAAGGGATTTTGAGGACAAGTTTCGAGGTTTTGTTATTTTCCTTATTGGGGTTTAGTAGTAATTCAACAAGTTGTGTTAGAAAGTCGGCAGACTTTTAATATCGCACAACACAAGCATCAAAAAGTCTGCTTGCTTTCCTTTGTAGCTGAGAAAGTCAAATTGGGATGGCAATTTGGAAAAGTCAGCAGCCTGCAAGTAGTAGTGAGTTTAGTCTTGAGTCATGAGTGGGTGGAATAAGGAAGGTAGCTCATCTGGTCCCATCCATTCTAGTCCAAATTATGCGCCACCTTCGCCGTCTCCAACTTCCAACCAAAACTTTACCCAAATCCATATCTAACAACAGTTGGATGCCAGGCCCAATTCATGATCCAGTTTAAGAGCGCTCTCTCTCTCTCTCCCTCCCTCCCTGGCTATGGCTATGATTTTGAATGAACAACGCTTTACCGGCATACCACACAAATGATATAACTACAACAACAAATAATCTTTTTATCATAAAATGTTTTACTCTGTTAGCTGAACTCAGGAGGAGAGGAGGGGCTCGGGGCTCAAACAAGAACTCAGGGCCTTCTTAACGTCTCTCGAGATGTTACAATTGGAACACATTTTAAACTAACAAAACAAAAACAAAATTATATATCCTCTATACCTACCTGCTTAGCCCAGAACCGCCTTGATCTTTGTCTTCTGATCTTCTGTTAGTGAGTTCGGGAATAGAACCTCAAATGTTACATACAAATCTCCTTTCTTGTTGCTGAAATGTAGAGGCATCCCTTCCCCCTTGAATTTCCTCACTTCCTTGGGCCTTGTAATTCCCTGCATCGTTATCAACGTAAACCTCAGTCTAACTTGTACTATTTTATGAATCCCCTTCCTTCCCCTTGGAAATTTTAAAAGTAGCAAAGCATGACATATTTTAAAGCAATTTTCCCTATAGGTAACAAGTACATGCTATGCTGACTCACCTTTGAGCTAATGTCCACCAGATGATCATCAAGGTGCTTAACAGTCTTCTCAAAGCCAACAAGAGCTTGAACCTGTATATACATTACATTGTAAGCCCAAGAAACCAACTCCACATTCTACAACCTAAAAACTTGTATGTCCAATTTTAAGGTCCTTATGCTAGCTGCAACTTATTAAACCCAACACAGAAATTAATTTGGGTCATACCAGTGTGATAGTGATAGTTGTGTGTAAGTCGTTGCCTTCCCTTTTGAACAGGTCGTGAGCTGCTGTGCGGATACGGAACTGCAAAAAAATTGTGGACAATTATTGCCAGAACATGGCCCATGGATGTTCTATTTACTAAACCAAGGTGGCAAGGTCATAGAACTAACTTTTAGATCTCCAGGTTCTCCATCAATTATAGGCTCACCATCTTCATAGAAGACCACCTCCTGTAAAAAGCCAGAATTTTTCTCATCCGAATCAGGCAGGAGTATACTAACGAGAGCAACCATAGCCAGGACACTTTCAACTTTACAAAAGAGAACCCAGTTTCATAAAACTTATACTCATGAATTGGATTTGAAGCAATATCAACCAGTTTCATAAAACTTACACTCACTAACTGGATTTGAAGCAATATCAACCAGTTTCATAAAACTTAACACTCATGAACTGGATTTGAAACAATATCAAGCCGTTCCATAAATCTTACTTATAATATAAATAAAATAAAAGTTACTGCTCAGAACAAAAGCTTATATTTCAGAATATTCAGAATGATACTCTAAAATCAGGAATCAACAGGAATTGAAACACCAACATACACTTAATATGAGGCAGTACACGGAAACACTGGGAAGAGATTTTCGAATATGTGCACAAGAAAGAAGTTATCTATTGTTAACTGGCATAAGCAAATTGACAGAACTAATAAGTTTCAAAAGAAAATGAAGAATGAAATCTTACTTGCCCATCTTGCATCCCTTTCTCAATATCAACAGTGACGAAATATCCCTCCCTTTCATATTTGACATTGGGACACTGGTCACAGACCTGAAAGAGCATAACAAAGTATGTAAGAATGGTAGTAGCATGATAGCCAGTGAAACTAGTTGAAGAAAGGGACAGGGAAACAAAAAATATAGAAATGCACTCAGAAGACTTTGTTGGAAGAAACAATTGTTGAAGCATATACCTGTTCTGTCATCTGTTGGAACATCCCTGGACCAATTTGCCTGTGATAGACCTCATTTCTGCAGTTACAACGTCTCTTGCCTGGTGCTGGTTTCAGAATGTTCTTCTCCCTCCAAACCTGATAGAGAGAGTGTAAAGTCATACAGAGAGAAATGGAAATATCCAGCAGCCTACAGGCTTGGAAAACTTGGTTTCTCTTGCATGTAATAAATGTAGAAACAAGATGTCAGAACAAACACAATACATCGAAAAGCAGTGACCATATCAGAGAGAGAGAGACTAGTGATGCCATGCAATTGGCTACCACTAAAACTTCATTTTCATTATATATTGTTTTCCGTCATGGTTGATATGCACGGGTGAACAACTTCATATCTATCACAATGCATGAAGAATGCTTAATATCAGATACTGGATGACAGCCATGCATATTCTTAATTGAGAGCTAAAAAGCTATACGTGTCACTTGCCTTTAACGAGCCTCCCATATAGAGGTCTTCCAATGTTGCGTCCAATTCAACGACTACATCATCTCCCTTGATGATTCTATCTTCTTCTTCCGAAGGGCGTCCGCCACCAAAAAACCTATATGAAACAAAAAAAAGTGAGTGTATGAAAAGTGCAACAAGTACAGCTATTTGCACCATTGGTTTCGGCCTCACTAAGTATGTGAAGTGGAGAGCAACCCCTTGTCCTATAAAAGGGTCCCCTCACCCACATCTTGGGGTTCCTTGCTTTCTCATCATTTGGCAACTCCCAGTTCTCTATACGTACAATTTAACCCACATTATGGTAAAATCTAGATATAGCTCAACATGGACTGAATTGGATAAACCACGATCAATCAGTGCTTGTGTGGTTCCACGGTCTCTATCTCATTGGATAGTTATTCAGAATCAGAATCAACACCAGCTACCTTATTTTAAATAAGTAACTAAACTCGCACATAGTCACCCACAGTCCACAGATTAGAGACATTAAATCTCAAAATTCTAGTTTTTCAGTTTTGAATTGGTGTAGTTAGCTAACATGAACAAAACTATGATGTGAAGTGAGTAATTATATGGATTATGGAGTAATGAAACTGAAAAGTAAAGCAGTAAAATTGAATGAAACATACTCGGAAAAGATGTCGTTGATGTTCATTCCGCCGCCACCACCTCGGCCTCCAGTAGCGGCATGCTGTTTCAGACCCTCTTCTCCGTACCTATCGTATATGCTCCTCTTCTCGCTATCCGAAAGCACTTCGTATGCTAATCAAATCAATCAAAGTAGCCATTATTATTCTCAGCATCATTATCATTGATTATTATTAGGTCGAAAATAACTGAGATTTGAGAAGGAAGGAAGCGAAGTACCGTTGTTAATGTCGGCGAATCGTTTGTTGGCCTCTTCGTTGCCGGGGTTCTTATCAGGATGGTACTTCAAGGCGAGCTTCCGGTAAGCCCTCTTGATCTGCTCGTCGGAGGCTCCCTTGGGCACCTGCAGTATTTCATAATAGCTCTTCCCTGCGGCCGCAATGACGGCGGCGACAGCAAAGCAGAGGAAGAAGAGGAACACAAGTACAACCTTGGTTCTCTGATGCGCCATTGCAAGGAGAGATTAGGGGTTGGATGGTGGATCTCCCCTGACCACTCAAACTCTCTCTTTCCGATTGAATTCTCGGCGGACAGCGGGTCCGAGGGTCTCCGTCCTCTTCTTCCTCCTGAGAGTCCTCTCCTGGCAGCAGGAAGGCGTGGGATGGAGGTCGTTGGTCCGTTGGTTAAGTGATGTGATTTCCTTTCCAGTTTCCAACACAAAACTCTGAAACCCACTTTTTCGTCAATTCAATTTTTGTGTTTTGCGTCAAACCATTTGTATTTTGCAACGTGTTATCCTCCAAAATTGGCCAATCACGTTGAGCGTATGGTTGTTCCACCCAATCATCGTCTGCCACGTCAGATACGCTTTCCTTGATGCGCATTCCTGGAACCGGACTGGAGGCCGTGACGACGACGACGACGATGCTATTTATTTTGTAGATCCGATGGACACGTCGAAAATGATGTTTGGGCTCCGTATCATTTCTTCAAAATGAAAGCCCAAATAATAAAGACTGGAATGTGGGCTTTTCAGACACTTGTCAGATCCTGCGGGGCCAGGCAGAAGGCAGGCTCCATTGCTTTTGCTTTTATATTGTTGTCCTACAATGAATCAGGGTACTCATTTTCTTGCTCAGAATTTGACTGGGCTGAAGCCCCTCTTCCCTACCAATGGGGCCCCTTATAAATAAATTAATAACAGAAAAATATTAAAAGAAATAAAAATAAAATTATTACGTGGTTCCTGGTAGAAAGAAACACGTTGAGGATTCTTCAAGTTTTCAAGAGGAGGCTTGAATTGAATGAACGAATGGCCCAGAGAGAGCAGAGCAAGAACAACTTCAGCAAGTTGACCAAAAGAAAAACAACAACATCAGCAAAATTAAGTATATACGACATAAATCAATGCCGTGGTTGCATTTAAATGTTGTTGTTAGGATTTGTTGTTTTTTCTTGAAAATTGATTGGTGGATGGATTGTGAAATACATTTGTTGTGAAATAAAATGGGTGGAGAAATAAGACGAAGGGGTCAGCTAGCAGCTCACATCTCCAATACTGAGTAGAGAGTAGACTAAGCTACGGACGTAGCCTTACATGTATAATTAGGTACGTGAAAGCCCTCCTACTTGACGGAAAAATTAAATAAGAGAAGGGAAGATGGATTGAGTGGAGACTCATGAGTACTAATTGTTGAGAGGATCTCATTATATTTAAATGGTTCAAATTCAAGTGATTGAATATTAGAAAAGTAGGACGTCGAAGAGGATGTAGATATTTTGAAGACAGGATGTGTTATCCATACATCTTTTTTACTTCTTATATACCCTTTGTTAATTTCTGTCATTTGATATTATTGAATTCATCTAATCTGACGATCGAAAATTAAAAGGATATGTAAGAAATAAAAAAAGATGAGTGGCACACCCTTTGAGATTGAAAACACGAACAGAACATTTGACTTTTTAGGACGGACATGACATGACTAGTAGGGAGGGAGGGAGGGAAGGGAGGGCCCGGTCCGCCCGGAGGCTCATCAACGTGGGAGTTACAAACCCCGTCACGAGGCCCTCGACACAGAGGCAGCCACGAGTGTGGTATGGACATGTAGACCTCGTGGCACAATCTTCCACCACACCTCCGTCTCCATCAATATTCAATTTTGTATTTAATGGCAAACCCCCACCTCCACCTCCGCCAGTCCACCTCTCTTCTCTCTCTCTCTCTCTCTCTCTCTCTCTCTCTCGCGGACTTATATTTATCCCTCCCTGCTGGACCCTCTCCTTGTGTAAATCACGTTTTTAAAACCCTCGTCTTAGCAGCCTCAGAGTGATCTTCGTCTCAGTGAGGACTCGTTACTTGTGAATTATCTCTGTTGTATATATATTCTTGGCTCGGTCGAGAGATTAACTGGAGAGAAATGGGGAGGGCGCCGTGCTGTGAGAAAGTCGGTCTCAAGAAGGGAAGGTGGACGGCGGAGGAGGATGAAATCTTACTCAATTATATCCAGGCCAATGGGGAAGGCTCCTGGAGGTCTTTACCCAAGAATGCAGGTTCCTACTTTTCCTTCTTTCTTTCTTTTCTTATCAAATATGATCGATCATGAGTTTGTTAATAATTATGCATCGTACAATTAAATTAAATTAATAATATTATTAATTATTCAACTTGAAAAGGGTTGCTGCGGTGTGGAAAGAGTTGCAGACTGAGATGGATAAATTATCTGAGAGCTGACTTAAAGAGGGGAAATATTTCTTCTCAAGAGGAAGATATCATCATCAAATTGCATGCTTCTTTGGGTAATAGGTCAGTCACTCACTCATAAGCCTGGGCATTAATTAAATTCATAAATTAGCCTAATTATAATGATTTTCCCATGCACTTCATTTTCTTGGATCGTAATTCTTTTACCAATAATTATATAAAAATTAAAACGCAAATAGAAACAGTCCAGAAGAGAGGAGGGGAATGGGGAGAGAAGCAAGGGGATATCATACAATATCAAAGTATCGTCTTGTCAAGAGTGTTGTACTACGTGCCAGTTTTCAACTTTCTGAATTGTCAACATTCTTTTCCTTGCAGCTATTTTTTTTTTATTTTTTATTTTTTATGCTGCCCGTGTCTTTGTCATTTGTCAGCAAACAAATTTGCTTTTTGTCGTTACTTGGGTAAGGCGTATACCGTGGCAAACCATTTGAGAACTCCGTACTAGTCAGTACTCCGAGTGCTTTAATCATTAATTTTTATATTTATATTTTAAATAAAAATCTCGAATGAACATCCTTTCTAGATTGTTTTTGTGGGGATTTTGGAGATTTTATGATCATGTTCGTTTTCATTTGTCGTATATTGTGTGGTCAGAAATTATTTTAAATTTTATATTTAAAATTAAATACAAATAGTATTTAACGAAAACTAATTGTAAAATTTACACGAATGAACACAATACAAGAATCCTCACAAAGAAAAGGATCTTTACAAAAAAAAAAATTCCGGAGAAAATCATAAGAAGATCCGGAAAGGATCCTAAACCAAAAATCTCACGTTAAAGCATCTTCAAGTACTCTGGAACGTCTAAAAGAGTTCCTAAAACTAGAGCTAGACCGCACGTCGATGAGGTCTGAGTGTGAGGGCAAGGAAAGGATTGTATTGATGGTTGGTTTGGTATTACTGAGTTTTGAAAGAAAAAAAACTGATTATCCTATTTTGTGAGAATAAGATTATTTTTACTGTTTCACATTTTCAGTTTTTTTCATCTAAAATTATGACAATAAGTTTTTTATAAGTATTTACCAAACACTTTTTTAGCTCAATTTTGTTATAGCCACTTTTCATAAAAGAATCTCAGTACTAAATCAGTACTAACACTAATTATTATTATTGTTATTTGTTTTGAGGGAAACACGTTGAATTGGTTTGTCGTGATTGAACCCGGATTCTCTTCGGATCCCCAAAAATTGAGTTTAAAGATCAAATGATTTGGACAGTTGAAATTTGATTCAACGGCTACAAACAGATGACTACTCTAAAAATTATAATATTATAGCCGTTAAGTCAAATTTCAACAATCCGGATCATTTGATAATTAGGCTCAGTCTTATAACAGTCATTTTTAATTTTGCCGATTGATTTCAAACCATCTAAACTTTAGTTTGCCGAATGATTTCAAATTGAATAATTTGAAAAAATGTTTAGGTTCATTTGAATGTTTTTCAATAACAATAATAATGATTTCAAAGATTTCAAAACACCAATTTCGTGTTCCATTCGTAAAAAATAATTTTTCTTAATCAACTTGTTTGTAATTTCATTGCTTAGAATTTTATTCAACAATGGAGGGTGTGAGGGGTTTTGATAATTGAAGAAGATAAATAATACGTTAAAAGTTAATATTATTATTATTTTTTAAACCTATAAGGTCAAAATTGTCATTGAATAGTAGAGTAAATAAGTCATTAATATTATATTTTAATGTGGGATGCATTCAACATTTTGTGGGTGCTAATATAAAAAACCATTTTTAATACCAAATAATGTATGGCTTCTTTTGTAATTACACCGATTTGATAAATATAGAAGCTCCTCCTTAATTTCTCATGCACCACATTTTTACGGCATTATCTAAAGCATATCATAGATAATGTTTGTGTCCTATTGAGGGGACTTACTTACCACTTACAATTAATAAACTTTTATCATTTGACACATCATAATTGAAACTGTTTGTTCCCTTTATTATCTATTAAGATTATATCTGTAAAAAATTATTCAATTTGAATATCGTTTAGTCATCTATACTTGTTAAATCAATCAATAATTTTGGTAATAAATAGTATCCTCATGATGAACTGTTCATTTGTTTTATGTATATGGATGATTGAAAATCTCCAAATTATATCATTTTTTTTTCAGATCTTTAAATGATGAAAAGATAATGAATGATTTTGATAATGATGTTTGAACGATAAATGCTCGTTAATCGTAGGTAAGAAGACAAATAAGTCCTCCATGGGATACACAAGCACTATATCATATCAAATGTCCCCATAGGCCACACGAACTGAAAAAGGAAAATAAAAGAAAGGGTTGAATTAGTTTAGAAGGATTTGTATTTTAGAGTATATACGGTTACCATGGTGATACATGTTTAATATGTAATACTATGACTAAACTTTTCTTCACATGATATTGTTTTAAACTGAGTACACAAAGTTACTCTGTCAGTGTACCATGTTAATTATGCAATATCATAAATAAGTTTTTTTTTCACGTGACATTGTAAGATTAACATAAAGACTCACAACTATAGACTACAATGTCTCATGCCAATTACGCAATAGTAGGTATAAGTTGTTTTCTTCCATGTCATATTGTCTGACTTGCACAAGTTGCCATTGTTTACATTTTCTTGTCTTTATGCTCGCGATAATCAAACTGACTTGACCATTTTTCTTTGGGACCATAAAATTTGGCCTTCAAATTTTATATAAATGGGAACAAAGACAAACTTAGCTAGTTGTAGATATCAGATATTATAGTATTAGGGAATGTTAGAGAGATTAAATTTGTAGGTAAAATTTTATAACTTAATGATATGAAAGTTGATGATTGAATTTTTACTTAAACGTTATATTACTTAAGCGTTGATAAATGTGCTTATTTTTTTTTATAAGTAATACATCATTTAGTTTGCAAGTTTTATCTATTTAGAATTACTCCTAATATATAATGTTCGTTTCGTTTCTTTCTAAATATGCCAATGCAAATAAAATTTTGATTTAACGTTGCTGGTTAATTAATAATTACTGTCATTATGAATGTATATATGATGCAGGTGGTCTTTGATAGCGAGTCAATTACCAGGAAGAACAGACAATGAAATAAAGAACTACTGGAACTCTCACTTGAGCAGAAAAATTGGCACCTTCAGGAGGCCTGCCACCACCACCGCCATTACTACTGAAATTAGCACCAGTTCCCCACCAGCCGGTGATGAAGTTTCCGCAGCTATGGAATTAGGCCCTCCCAAAAGAAGGGGCGGCAGAACCAGTCGCTGGGCCATGAAGAAGAACAAAACCTACTTTACCACCAAACCCAAAGGCCTCAAGGCCCGGCTGAGGCAGAGCCACCACAAACACGATAATATTGCTGCTGCTGCTGCTGATGATGATCGTCTCAGTAATGCCCACGAGGCAATTGCCTTGCCTACTAAAAGTAATAATAAAAACGTGGACACCATGCAGGACGGTTACGTGCTACTAATGGAGGTCCCGGACCAGCAGCAGGAAACTAGAGGTGGAGGAATAGCAATGCCGGCAACGGTCATTGATCATCAGAAAGAAACTGATGGCGAAAAGCTAATTTTAGGACCACATCCACATGGACATGACGACGATGATATGAATGAATATGTCGGCATTAATGGAGGGTTGTTGGGTTTTACTGACTACTTGATGGACGACATTAATGAGGACGAGATACTGGATCCAAATGGGGTTATGGCTTTAAGTTCAAGTGAAATAAACATTCATCAAGATGCTGATCATTTTCCGGACGCGGTTATAAGTGATCATCAGGACACAGAATTACCATCGTCATGTGACCAACTAGTCATATGTCCAAACAAAGTTATGACGACGACGACGACGACTACTACTACGGCAGCCAGTGATGATCATCACGATCAGGAGCTAGAGAGCAGCAGCTGCGGTTGTAATTTGAGCTCCTCGTCGTCGATCTCAAACTCAAACGGAAAAGTTGTGACGGTGGACTTGCATTCATGCGGCTCTTCATTGTCACTGACAAATACTAGTAATTGTGATACGGAGGACGGTCATACTGCAGGTGGATTCGGAAATCACGATCAGATATTATGGGATTGGGAGAGTGTACTTAGCAATGCTGGGACTGGGCATGACTACTTATGGGATGGCCATGACAAACAAAACATGCTGTCTTGGTTGCGGGAAGGAGAATCTGCTACTGCTGCTGGTGAGGATGATCATGCTGATGCCATGGTGGCTTGGCTTCTATCTTGAATGTTCAATTCAATTTGTTGTACACTAGCCTTTTGTCAAGTTGTTGCTTCTTTCGTTTTATTGGACTTTGTTTTTTTTGTTTGAATGAGAAAGATTCCATTAATTAATTAAAATGAGAGACAAAGAATATAATTTCACTATTATAAATATAATAAAAGACAATATAAAATCTCAACTACGTAAGCACATTCAACCATAATGCTCATGAGGACAAAATATTACATCACTTTCTAATGAACTTTATACTACAAAGATGAAGCATATTGTTTCCAAAAAAAAAAAAAAAAAAAAAAAAAAAAAAAAAAAAAAAAAACTACATGTTAGGAGAATTACGAACGACTGGCCACACACTGACCCAAACCTAGCAGGGGGCAGAATGTACATGCGACCGAGGCATTATTTGATCGGACAGAGAACTTACACAAGTGTTGATTATATCCGTTGCCGTTCAATTATTGCTCTAGTTACCAGTGGCGGAGAAATGAGAGTCGTAATCGTAATTGACCATCTCTTAACAATGGGAAATGAATAATTTACTTTACAATAATCTCAAGACCGTTTGATAAGCTGTCCCTAGCACAAAGGAAACAAAGGAAAGGAATAAACGATTCACCTTCTTCCACATAACAGCAGGGTAAACGATTCTCCGCCTGTTTAAAATAGTTCAACAATGGCCAATTTCCCAAAAATGAACATGTGACTCGTGATGCCCTTCTCTTCATATGCAACAAAGCGATAGCCTAGCTGCTCATCTTGCACTCCAGATTCTGCAAATGAAGCAAGTATCTATCTGAACATCACTGAAGCAAGCACTTAATCTGCAGAATCAATCCCTTTCACATCCATATCCAACATCCTGCACGATTTCTCTTGTTTAAAATCAGGCTCTGTGATACCCATAGAAGAACACCCCGCAATCGGATATTCCCTCTCATCAACTAAAGACTTCATGTAGGAGCATGGCTGCTCTTCAGCTTCAATATCAGATACAGTCTCTTGCCCGGAACCAAACTCCAACTCATAAGACGGTGGGCCAGCAGGTTGTGTTCTCATTTGCACAGACCGCAAGAGTGCAGCCCTCCTCAAGTCAGCTGAGTGACAAATATCACTAGGTGATGATGGGAATCGCCCCTCTGAATCAGAGCCTCGCTGACGAGGCTGGGAGCAGTTGAAATTAGTGACAGTGCAGCCATGTGAACTACTCGGACAAGTGGAAGGAAATCTTTGGTACCTATAAGGAGAGACAGGACTCGAGGGAACGCTATCAGGTTGGGAGGAGCAAGTATTTATGGGGTTCTCGCAAAATCGAGAGTCATCTGAGTCCTCTGACATTGGTGAATATTGTAAAGACATCTCATCCCTGGAAGCATAAAGTTGTGAAAACATAATGAAAAATCAGATCAGCATAATAAAGGACATACCATTTTCTCCCTTTCAGGAAGAATCAAGGTGGAGAAAGCAATGCAGAAAACTCCTGTTTAATGTACTGTGGAAAACAATGACTTGAAGGTTCCCTAGGAAGGGGGACACTCGAGGCCCCAATCAAACAAAAAGAGAAAAATCACTTGAAGGAAAGGAGATAACATTTGGACGACTGAAGAAAAAGACGAAAATTTTAAGGAGCCACATGAAGTACCAAATTCACCTATTGGTATACCACTTAAGCAAAAGGCCCAAAGTATGACAGTTAAAAGTACGATTACATTCTTGCAAAAGGAAGCTTATATGAGTGCATCATAACCACATCCAGTCGAAACTATACAGTCTATACCATCAGATGGCCCATTCTGTTTGAGTCATATGATATCAGGGTTATCACCAACAGACTGAATTTGGGGAAAAAATAAGAATAAAATAGGAAATAAGTCAAAGAAGATACAAAACGTTGAGTCCCATAACCCAAGAAACCATGAACACGAACCTGTAGTCCTAAGATGTTTTACAGGCCTCGTTTGGTCTCTAGGATTGGATTGGAATAACTCATAAATTCAAGGTACGTTTACTAAAAAAGAGGGTGAACTAACATAGAAAGATGCAATAGCACCTATGACCTCTGAAACTAGGCCACTTAATCATACACAGTCAGAATGTGAAGCGCAAGGTTATCATGACGATGAATGAATGAAGGAGAAGAATCGCAGTTAGTTATGTATGCGGGAAGGAGTAGTTCATTTGAGAAGGTTCCAAAAGCAAATGACGATGTTATGGAAAGTGATTGACAAGTTTGATATGAGTGTGAAAGAAGAAGTAACCTTGGATAAAACAAGGTATCAGACCTTGCTGGAGATTCCATGAGATTGTCAGGGAGAGGGAGTGGATCTCCAACTGTGAGTCCATTCAAACTAGATGCCATAATCTGCACTAGTGCAATGCACAACAAACAAGCGAGTTATGAGGGAAATGAAGGACTAGTTTCCCTTGAAACACTAACAAAATAAGGCCTATTAAGGATATATATATATAATAATAAAAAAGAAACATTTAACAAAATTGCTTGAAGACCCATGAATGAATTCAATTCTGATGGAAATTAATCAGAATTCAGAACCAGTAAATTTTCATTCTTGAAAGGAAAATTAAGACTCTTTAGCTTAATTCCATAAAATAAAAGTAAAGAAATTGAAAGAAAAAGAAGAGAAAAGGAAACCTCGCTGAGATAACGCTTGTGAGAGTGGAAATTGTCGAGGTAAACCTCATCTTCGGGATCTCTGCTCCGCTTCCCAGATGGAGATGGTGACGAAGACGAAGACGATGAAGTTGATGCAGCGGATGCATTTGCAGATGATGAAGATTCTATCTCTGGGCCGCCGCCACCTCCTCCTCTTCCTCCGCCTCCGCCTGATGAGCTCGACTCCGGACGCATTTGACAGCTTACTCTGACGCTGACTCTCTCGTCTGATCTCTTTTTACTGGATTTTCACTTTACTTATCATTTCCATTCACGTCGGTCTCATCATTTTCCTGCGGAACGAAGGCAAATGAAACTGTTTCGTTCGAAAGAGGATCTGGATTCCGACTCTCACTACGCTGCCTGAGAGAGGAACGGGAACACAGAAACGACGCCGCTTCTAGGCCCCTCGATTACTGGGCCTACATAAAAAGAACACAATATACTTGGGCCTTCCCCCACAAGCCCAAGTCTCACAAAATTGAATGTGTTTTTGTTTCCATTTCCATTTCCATTTCCATTTCTTTACGATGGAATTAATTATGTTTGTAAAGGAGATACTATCGATGAAGTTTCAAGTAGCAGGCGGAAAATTAGTACAACACAATGCCGTGTTGAAACAGACGTAAGATATGAATGGGGGTAAAGAAGTTGATTCATCGGTTGAATTCGAAATGTGACGCTATGTAGTGGAATTGCATGCCCTTTGCAATAATATTTACAGCTGATACGAGATAGAGAGGAACAATAGTGGAGCTAGAAAATTTTTCTTGGGTGGCCTAGCTAAAATTATTAGCATGTAATCATATGATTTTGTTTTTTGCCTACATAAAATTCTATAATAATCTGCATAAAAGTAAGAACATGAAGTACCAATCCAAACGAGTTTATTAATTACTTTCCAACTAATTTTTACACAAATAAAACATGCATACAAAAAAGCAATAGAAAGAGAACAAATATTATCACTTTTGTTGAAAACAAGTACCCAAAAGAAAAAAAGGTTTGGGGATACCAATTCAATTTGTGCCATAGATATCTGTAATGGAATTGAAATCTTTTGTTATTATCAAAATCGATATTGTCGTCAAGCCCTTTTTATTAGTTACAAAAACAAGAACCATGAAACATGGACTATTCCCAAAATCTTTAACCCTAATAGACAAATTCAAGGACTAAAAAAATTAACCTAACAATTGAATCGAGAAATAAGTTAAATGAAGAGATGAAGAACATACCTCCTATTGAATTTCATTAGAAAATAATTTGATGGCGATTCATAGTTTTTCTTTTCTTAGGGTAGAGAGTTTATTTTTTTGTTTGGAACGAATAGAGTAAAAAGCATGGGGAATAAGAGAAAACTAATTACGTATTAATTTACCATTTTTACTTTTAGCCTAAAAATAATAAAATAATATATAAGGTAATAAAAGTATTATTTATAAATTGAGAAGAGAATTGTTATTTGTTTGTACCATACTCGACCAATTCCGAAACTACCGGTCAACGTTATACCGTCAAAGACCCAGAAGAGTTTCCCTCCAACCAGGAGGTCAATCACAGCGTGACACGTGTCGACATCAGAAGCCAATCATAGCGCGACACGTGTCAACATAAGAAGTCAATCACAACATGACACGTGTCAATGTAAGAACAAAGCTAGAAACTCTCTTCTATAAAATGAGATCATTCTCCCACAATATTTCCTAATGTCATTTGTACTAAATCATTCACTTGTACTCACTAAATGAGAGTTTGAACCTATGTACTTGTATAAACCCTTCACAATTAATGAGAACTCCTCTACTCCGTGGACATAGCCAATCTGGGTGAACCACGTATATCTTGTGTTTGCTTCCCTATCTCTATCCATTTACATACTTATTCACACTAGTAACCAGAGCAATCTAGCGAATGTCACAAACTTAAAATTTTCTGTTGTACTAAAGTCCCTACTGATTTTGTGCATCAACATTATTAGTACTAAAAAATTCTCATTTAACACTCCAACCTTTCTATATTTAGAAAGAAAAATACACCTGTGAGGAATGCCAAATGAGATTTTTGGAGTGTCACTAAGAGCAGTTTCACTGGGGGGTGTAGAGGCCGACACCTAGCCAAAAAAATGGCTTGGCACCTAGCCAATCCACTCCAGCCTAGCAGATAGGCTGGCACCCAGCCCAAGCTAGTCTCTAGGCCGGCTCAGAATGTGTTGAGCCCTTGCCCTGCCTACATGACGCCAGGCAATACTGCCACGCCTCCCTCTACCCGACTCCCTGGGTGTGGAACACCTCCTTGGTGAGCTCCGACGAGGTGACGACGACGAGGTTGCGCTGCCCCATGCGGAGGAGGAAGCAGTTGCCAAATTTCTTGGCGAGGTCGGTGAGATTACGGTGGTTAAGGTCGACGAAAATGGGTCATCTGCAGACACTGTTGGATCGGTTCTTGGCGACCCGACCCACCAGATTAGCTAAGAACAGTCGGTTGGTTCTGGTGGTTGTGTACCCATTAGTGAGGGAGAGCTTTCAGCTGTATGCTGATATTTGTGCGGTATTGGCGGTTTTACTTGAATCCGGATTGCGTTAAGGCTTTTGATGCTTATGTGAGTGCAGTAAATTGATGAGCTGGTTGGGTTTTATGGGTGGTGTAAAGATTATGGTTTGGCGTGGTCGTCGGAGTATCCGGAGGTGCAAAGGATTGGGAGCAAGTTGCTGGAAACATTAGGGTCTTTTCCAGGAGGAGTAGAAATTAAATATCAAATTATTATTTTATAATAAAAATTAATAATATTTTAATAAATTTGACTAGGTTATTTCGTTTTAGGAGTGGAGATGCATTTGGCCAATTACTGTTTATTAGGGTGTATCACTGTTCACTGAGTGGATAATTGCGATGGATGTTGGCCCATTTGTGTTAGGGGTGGAACTGCTCTAATAATTTTGGCAGGATTTGGGTGGGCTATTAGACCTATAATAAGCAACAACAAGCTCATATATAAACTATTATAGCTGCAGTTTGTTAAAATCCTCCCTCGGCTACAGCCCATTGTAGCCGTGGGTATAGCTCCACCAATGGAGAGGAATCCGATGTGATTATAGTGTTGTCACAACAGAAGGAAAGTGAAACCGAATATGTTGATAAATAAGTTATTGTGGGCTTGCATGCTGTTGCTAAATTCGTTGATTGTGATATGTGCATATCAATTGAATTAAAAGAAGATCCGGATGCCGGAGGAACTGGGATTATTCCTCCCTCACTCAGCAGCAACTAGCAAGCACTAAAATGAGGACGGTCCTTAATTAGATATTAATTGGTGGAAAGACAAAAGAAAATGAACCAAGCATAAAAGAGAAATTTGTCTAGATGTGACGATGCTAGTCATGCGTTGTAAAAAGTTATTTTCTCCAAAACAAGAAAAGAAAACAAAAATAAATAAAGGAGGAAGAAGATGGCAGCATATGATTGCTTGTTAACCTAATAGAATAGTCAATGATTCCATCCATCCAATACCAATAATAATAGCTTGATGGGTGTTTGTTGAGAAGAGCAAGAGCGACGTCCACGTGCGTAAGAAATGGAAACTTGGAAAAGGACTTTGAGCATCCATCTCCATCACATGATATGGTACGATATGATTATGATACGATAAGGTACTCTTCCCTTAGCGTTTCCCGCTCAGACATAAACACAAACATTTGGCATGCAAAATACAAGTGACAGGGAGGGAAGGGAAGAGAGTGTGCTCCTGATGAAGTACGTGTTGGTTACAGGCGGGGTGGTCAGTGGGCTGGGCAAAGGCGTCACCGCCAGCAGCATCGGCGTCGTCCTCAAAGCCTGTGGCCTCCGCGTCACCTCCATCAAAATCGGTTCCTTCTCTTTATTCCTTCCCTCCTTCTGCTTTTATTACTTAATCATCGCTTCTCTTCGGTTTGATTTGATTTACTCTACTGCCGCTGCTGCAGATCCATACTTGAACACAGATGCTGGCACCATGTCTCCCTTTGAGCACGGTGAGGTTTTTGTTCTTGACGACGGCGGAGAGGTAATCATTGACCTTCCTAATTTCTCCAATACCTATCCAATTCAAATCCGTGTTAGTCTTATCTCTAATCTTCATGCTGCTGAGTTTTTTTTTTAAACTCTAATCGTAACTGTAGGTTGATTTGGACCTGGGCAACTATGAACGCTTCCTAGATGTAACTCTTACTAGGGATAACAACATTACCACTGGCAAAATATATCAGGTGCTCCTAATAACAATGGGTGTTTGTCTCTCATTTTATGAGTTTTATTTAATTTAATTACAAATTAGCTTTCCATAAATGGGGGCAACCTCTCCATAAATGGGGATAAGGCTAGCCGACATTCATCTCTCACAGACCCTGCTTAAAGCGGGAGCCTTGTGCACTGGTACGACCTTTTTTTTTACAAATTAGCTTTCCATGTTTTATAAATTTTTTTAATTTTTTCGTCCCCTCTTCCCCGTAGTCTGTCCTTGACAAGGAGCGGAGAGGTGATTACCTTGGCAAAACTGTTCAGGTGATGCTACAAAATCACTGTGTTCATAGATCCTACCTTTTCTTTTTTGCTTCACTTGCATTGAATGCTGATGACTGCCTTTCTTCCGCGATTTGAGTCAATTTAGGTGGTTCCACACATAACTGATGCCATTAAGATATGGATAGAATCCGTTTCAGTCATTCCTGTGGATGGAAAAGAGGGCCCTGCAGATGTTTGTGTGATAGAGTTGGGAGGGACTGTGGGTAAGCAATGATCAATACATAGATGCATTACATGCTTCATTATTCTTTTCTCTGTGTTTATGTACAAAGATAATTGTTCTTCTTTCTTCTTAGGTGACATTGAATCAATGCCATTCATTGAGGCTCTACGCCAATTGTCCTTTTCAGTTGGTAAGGTTGTGGTTTATTCTGTTCTTTTGAGGAATTTTTGGATTCTGCTGATGAGATAATTTCTTCACCCATATGTTGGCTTCCAATTGTTTATTATGTTTCTATGCTGTGTGATCGATATATATATCTTCCAATGACTGCTCTAGGAATACGCGGTATGAGCGGTTTAGGATATGGTTAGATTTCTAGTATGATATGTCAGTTATGAGCAGCTTTACAACAATAAAGTTGGTATAATCCAATTTTATTGAGACTTTATGCGGTGCTTTTTTATTTTTGTTGTCCGGGGTATAGATGCAATGGAATAATGCTTATCCAGAAGTCACTAAATATCTCCCTTTGGAGTTGATATGCAATTTGATCTTGAACTTTCATTGATGCTAAATGATAATTGCTGGTGTTGATTAATTCTTTTGTCAGGGCAAGAGAACTTCTGTCTTATTCATGTGAGCCTGATACCAGTACTGGGTGTTGTTGGAGAGCAAGTAAGATTCCTCTACTCAATTATTGAGTGTTACTTTTCTTCATTAGTTCCTCATTCAAGCTTGTAAGTTTAGAATCAAAGTTGATTATATTTTAAGAAGAGTTTGATTAATCTTGTCTTGTATGTTTCTTACTTTCTTTGCTTGTTTGTAATCCATGCAGAAAACAAAGCCTACACAACATAGTGTGCGGGAACTAAGAGCATTAGGCTTGACTCCTCATCTATTAGCATGTCGCTCTGCGGAGGTACCTCTTTTCACCTATCCATTAACCTTATAAGCTTTTCTTTAGTTCCCATTTAAGACTTGCTTGGACACCTACAATGGTGCAGTGAGATCACCCGACTCCCTGGTGTTTTACTCTACCATTATTTCGCTAAGGTTATATTTTGTGCAGATGTAATGTATTTATTTATTTTTGTGACTGCATTGCAGCCTTTGCTGGAAAATACTAAGCAGAAACTTTCACAATTTTGTCATGTTGCAGTAAGTTGTTGCTGAATAATTCTATTTGGCCTTTTTCTAAATTTGTTTAATCAAACTTCATTTTCTTGATTACATATTGTAAATTTTATTTATGCTTTCTTACAGGCTGGTAATATTCTTAATATCCATGATGTACCAAACATATGGCACATTCCTCTCTTACTTAGGGTGGGTTCAATAACAATTATCTGTCTCCTTGGTGGTTGAATACTTTATTTATTTATTTATTTATCTTAACTAAACTGTTGTTCTAAATTGTTGTTCAGAATCAAAATGCTCATCATTCAATTCTTCAACAACTAAATCTACTAAGGTATGTTTTCACCCATTACTTCACATGTAAGGCCATCTCCAATGGAGAAGGCTAAAGGTCCAAAAGTAAAAATATGACCTGATTTGCACAAAAACTCATCTCCAACCAATGGCTAGGCTATAATTTTATAGAGCGCACCAGGCTATTATTTGGCCAAAGGCTGGCCAAATGTAGCCCCCTTTTAGCCCTTTTTTAGAGCTCAGCTCCTCAGTGCAATAACTGATTCAAATTCAACGACTAGATTTGAAAACATTTAATGGTAGTTTAACTAAATTAACCAATAGATTTAAAGTATAGACTTAAAACTAATAAATATTGAGGGGGCTATGTTTAGCCCCTTCGGTTGGAAATGATATATGAGTATGGCTTGACAATGTTCATTTAAAAATAAATTTTTTTTGGGGGGGGGGGGGGGGGTTTTTTTTGGGCAGGGGGGAGGTTGGCGCTTTTTATTTGGGG
>VIEB01001082.1:60741-113364 GCA_006547085.1 Malus baccata
GCTCGAAAAAGGATGTGACACCGCAAATACTTGAATGAGACTTTTATATTTTATATAGTGTGTATATATATATATATATTTGTTAGTTTCCATTTATATATTTCATGAAGAAGTTTCTACGATACGTCTAGATTAGCTTAACGTTTATAAGATTTAGCGTATTGATATTAATTATAAAATTATGCTACGCCCTACGGGGTGCACATGTATGCATATTATTATCAATGCCTTAATTATATTTATGGTTGTGAATGGTATTATGGTCACATGAATTATCGATTTACCACTGTATGAATTTATCTATATTATTTACTCATTGTGTGCTACATTGGTGTTAGTACTTTCTCGAGCCAGGGCTAGTCTTTCATGTGTATGTTCACATCGCACTGTGCGCTCACTTTGGATCCATTGTAGGTGCCAGTCATATCCTAGATTGCTATTGGCAATTAGGACTTGTATGTGATGATCATAACGCCAGTCTTCACGTGATTGTAGTACTAGAGCGTAAATCATTATTACACCTAGTCATGTTCATGCTAGAATATCTCTGCATGAACTGGTGTGATGAGCACTCGATATGATATGTTGTTTATGCGGGATTATGTGATGACCAGATGTTAGATGTTTATATATGATTTATTATGACATATTGGATTCTTAGGATATTGCGGGCTACGGTAAGTATTTTCATACTATATGTAATATGTATATTTTGGAACTATACTTGTTTTACGGCGAGAGGTTATCATGTTTTCGAAAAAGTTTTTACAAAGCTTTATTTTTAGACTCACTCACCCTTGTTTTTCGCCCTTCTAGGTTTTAGTGGCAGAACTTCTATGTCGATAAGGATTCTTGGCAAATCTTGGTATTGGAGGTTATTTTCGATGATATAATTCTCAATCTACCCTCTTGTATTTTACTTATGCTCTGACATCATTTGTGGAATGGGTTCATTCTCGCTCACTAACGTACTCTTACATTTAGGCACTTTTAGGTTTAAATTTATTCACATTTTCCCCTCATGGTGTCGGCCATCACACTCGATTCGGAGTCCAGGTGGACATTCTAGGTCAGAGTATGTCACTTGGTACATCAAAATTTTAATGTGTTGATGAATGTTTATTTCACCGAAATTTACATGTCTACAAATGCCCCCGCTTCAAGGCATAGCGTATACATATGCTTTCATGTGTAGAATGTGTCTTTTGAAGTCCTTCTACGTAAATGTCTATTTAAGGGCCGTTGATCTTGAACGAAACGGGACCACGAGGAGTTTCACATGGTGAGTGGTCATCAACTTTGTTAGGGATGAATCAACACGTGTTTGTTGTGCTTATTGGTTCTCCATGAGCTTGAAGAAGAGCACAAGTGTTTGGGTATTTGCATAGTGTCTCTTGACTTTATATGTCTTGAAACATGGCTTAAGAACTTGTGGTTTAATGCCTCTCTCAAAGTTAACTAGCAAGTGATTTCGTGCTTACTTAGGGCACTACCATTAATGCGAAATGAATGGAGAGCCGTAGGAGGGTCAATTGAGATGGATTTATGATTCGATTTAAAGCCTCCCTTCTTCTTATGGACTTATGATTTGAAGCCTTCCCTTTTCTTTTGGTTGAGATGCACACCTCCTTTACACCTTTGGCACCAAAAGGCTTTAGTAGACTTAGCTCTTCCCTCGGGAATGTGATGATATATAGAGTGTGCTACCTCTTTTGGATATATGTTAAATGGTGGAGCTGTTTGATTTGATAGATCTACTTCACTTGGTGTTAAGGGATCATGGCGGTAATTAGGTAATGCAATTAGACCAAGGGTATCGTACTCCTTGTTCCCATCTATGATTTGAGATTTTTGTTCTTAAATGATCTTCATGTAACATGAGGTTTAACCTTGTGGTTCCCGATAAGCTCGGACCAAGGCTTGAAGTCTACTAATTGCTTTTCATTAATGATGCTTTATTGTAATATTTTTAGACCTAATTTGTAAGGATTCTTTTGGGACCAAGTTCTTCATAATATGTATGTGTAATGCTTTTTTTTTTTTTTAGTTAATCAAATATCATAGTCTTCTTCTTGAAATAAAAAACACTTCTTATATGTCTACTAATTAATAAAACACTTATTGTCAACCAAAACCCTATGAAATTACCAATTTAACCCTTTAATTAAAAGGGAACATGAATAATAAATATGGGGCAGAAATGTAATTTCACACAATCAAATTTTGCTGTTTTTTTCCAAAGCCTCATCTACATGTAATCCTAACATATCTCTAATTAAAAAAAAAAAACTTCCCACTCTCACATTCTCTATGACTCTTTTCCTCTCTCCTTATT
Organism: Malus baccata; assembly: GCA_006547085.1. NCBI lineage: Eukaryota > Viridiplantae > Streptophyta > Magnoliopsida > Rosales > Rosaceae > Malus > Malus baccata. The sequence goes on from VIEB01001082.1 coordinate 63,077, forward strand.
TAAAAAAAAAAAAAACAAACAACCCAAGGCCCCACTACAATTTACCCTAATCTTCCCCGCCATGCAAGTCGGTTGCAATTGCTCACCACCGTCTAAGTTTATTTTCTCTCTTTTTATCTAAATCTTCCTTCTCATCCGTATCCATTTTTTTCTCTTTGCCTCGTTTCAGATGTTGGCATTTATCGTTGCTGCATCGTTTCTGATCTCAACCTTTGTCGTTGTCATCGTGTTGTTTCAGATTTCAACTATATCGATCAATTAGAAATCCTCCTTGCATCCCAGATTCCAAGCTAGACAGAATATTGCTTTGGACGTGCTGAATCAATAAAGATTTAGTGCCAGTTTAAAGAAGAAGAGGGCGGGGGAGAGAGAGAAAGGAAGCTTCGTCGGCCATAAGAGGAGTGATGGCGGCGATAAGGCTTTGTGGTGTGGTGGTCAGGAATTTAATGTTATTGTTGGTTTTTGTCAATGTATTGAAAGGTGAAGGTGTATGCAAGGCTTTTCATGGATAGCTCTGCCTTCTAAAATTAATTTTATATATATATATATATATATAGATTTATAATACAATACTTGTTAAACAAATTAATCAACTTCAACAATCAAACAAATAGCCAGACTACCGGGGAGTCAGGGACCAATTAAAATTAGACTACTAAAAAACTCACTTGGTGGAGTGGAAAATTTTGAAACAAATTCATAACTGCTTCAATCTTTTCACAAATTCATCACACTTCTTGCTTCGTGCTTCACAATGCTTCTCAAGAATCAAATCAATTTTAACAAATTTCACAGTATATACATATATGTGGTTTCGTGCCTCTAGAATTTCAACAATTTTCAGGATTTATCACAATTGAGCTATCAATCAGTCAATGATGGCTTCGTGCCTTATCAAATTCATCAACAATTTCAAGAATTCTTGAAAATTCACAAAGAAATTCAGATCAAGAACACTTGATTTATAGCGTACAGTTGAAGAAACCAAGAACACAACAATCTTCCTTGAAAAAACTCCACCGCTGACTTGCATCAACTTTCTGATCAACCGATGAGACGCATCAACTTTATGATCAACCTCGACAAGCTCAGACTAGCTCACCAAGCTCACCAAGCTCCTAAGAAACACAATCGCAGCACAGCTTAGCTCCGCTCCCAGAAAAAAAATGCGAAACATGGCTCTGATACCATCTTAAAGCAGCAATGAAGGAAGAAATGAGTACGAAAAGTCATAGAGAAGAGAGAAAGATATTTGTTAATACAGCAATAGCAATTCTGATTACATTGTATAATGACTTAGCTCACTATATATAGTAACTAGAAAACATAGTCACCAAGTAAACTGTAACTAATTGTACCAACCTATAACAACCAAGACTTTAGGATCATTACACATGTCATACCAAAGATTATGCCACTTGGCATTCTTATGGTTAGTAGTAAGAGATGAATTATTCAAAAAGAAAACTTGTCCATTTCAATTCTTCATAAAATGGTCGGATTATAAAGGAAAAGTTTAACAAAAATGTGACTCTTAGCATATATTTGTACTATTTTCGAGTAGTGCTACACATACCATCTATTCGTTGGTAGGCCCTGCCTTTGTAACAACCTGTCTCTAAAGATTTCGGTTTTTATAATTTTAAAGCATGAATTTACGAAAATGTCCTTTGAGGTAAAAATGTTAACTTTTGTAGACCACTTTGTCATGTCATGTAAGATTCGTTTCCTTGGTGTATCCTTGTAGTACTCAGCATTACATATGCGTGGGCATATAGCGAAATCGAATTTGAAGTTACAATGAACATTTTATGGAACTACAAAGTCAAGGGGCAAAGTAGTCAATTCACTATTCTAGATATTAGGGTTAGATATTTTTATTATTTTATAATTTTCTATCACATGGAGCCCACACCCCATATCTCCTTCTTCTCCGTGTCCTCCCTCCCCCAATCTCTCGAACTCTCCCTCCCTCTCTTCGAACAACCACCACCTCGTCACTCTTCCTCCGGCAAACCCCTCAGACCACCATCACTTCCCCCAACGTGCTTAGGATGCCAAGTTGATGGTTTGAAATGCACAGTGGTCGCTGCCACTATTCTTGATTTTTCTCGATGATTCCTTGATTTTTCCGACGAAGGTGAGTCTCGGGACTCCCTTAATCTTTCTCATCTAGCTATCCTAAGTTTAATTGTCAGGTTAGATGTGTGTATTGATGACGTTTTGGTACAGATTGACTGGGAGGAAAGGTTCCCCAGATTTCGGGGAGATTCTTGAGGCTTCGAGCCGTTTTTCGGCCAACTCCGGCCACGACTAGTCCTTGAATTGGTAAATCCTTGTTCTCATATTCCTTAGCTTCATTTTGAGTTATAGATTATTGAAAATAGTAGAGATTTAAGCTCGATTAGAGCTCGGGATAATTTTTCCAATTTTTGGCTTCCTTCTTCGTTGAGTTTGGCTGACCCACGACTTGAAACCAGGTTGACCTGACTCGTAACCCAAACCGATTCTAAAACCGACAACTAAGCCCAACCCAATAACTGGGCCCAATCCAATAACCCGGATCCAACCTAGCAACCCAGCCCAACCTAATTACCAGGCTTAACCCAGCTACTGACCTAAAACCTAGATCCAACTTGGATTCGACTCGACCCGGATCCAATCCTAGTTTCCATGGTTGACGCGTTGAGGGTTATCATGGCTGGTGCGTGGAACACATGAGCCTCTACCGGTGACGGTGAATTTTTTGGCGACCCATCTTTGCATGTGTCGGCCCATCTTTACACGTGTCGGCCCGTGGCCTCCAGGGCCGCCGCCCTGTGGCAGCACGTGGCTTTGTGTGGTGGACCCGAGGTCCCTTATTAGGCTTTTCAATGTGCCGAATCCGAATCCATTGTCCGTTTTCCCACGTTTTATCATATTAGCAGAGTTTTATTAAATGACCCTATTTGTGTTTAGGTGTGTCGGTGGGAAGTGACACCGTCCTCTCTAGTTTGAGCAGCTCCCCAGCAAAAAAATATCTGTGAATGGACCCCTTCTTAACTCGCATGTTTTTATAAAATATTAAGCTTGCATTCATGAAGAGCATGATTTCATGATTTTACGTTTTATGCATTATTTATGATTTATTGAATTTACATTTTAAGAAAGGTTATGAATTATTGGATTTCCGTATATGAAATTCTATGGATTTACGAATACGAATTTTCATGGATTTATGAGATGAGGCTTTGAGCTTTTGAGCTCCGGTATTTTGGTACGGGTTTTTGAGATACGTTTTTAGTGCTTATCTAGTGGGTTATCATACAACAAATACACACAACACGAGTATGTAGACGTCTATGGCCATAAGACATAGTTGATCATATTTATGACATACTCCCAGCTTCACTAGCCACGGCTAGTGTCGATGTGTTATGTATGTATGTATGTTTCTTCTCTGGCGTAACCCAGAGTCGTACAACTTCACCTTCGGGTGATGAACCCATTATTTCTTCACTAATGTAACCCGGTGTCGCACAGCTTCACCTTCGGGTGATGGTTATGCCTTCGGGCGACTATGATACCCCTAGTTGAGTACATCATTGATGTGATTTACGGATGTTTTACGGATTTGCCTTCGGGCGACTATATTACCATTACTGAACACTGATTTACATGTACATGTTTTACGAATGTTTTTCATGGCATGTTAGAGTTTTCAGAAAACCTACCATGTAGTACAACATATGAGCTTTCAAAACAAGGGTTTAATATGTTTAGAAATAAAATGGTTTTCTTATTATTAGTATTAATATTATAAACTTTGGTCCACTCACCCTTTGTTTTGCGCCCCCTTCAGGAGTTAGAATCGAGGCATATAATCTCGGCTTCAGGGCGCTTCAACATAGGTATCTTCGAGTCTTCTTTGTGTAGGACCCGTTCCTTTGTTCGTGCCTTTTTATAATAATTCTTTCAAATTATTCTTGATTAGTTGTATGCTCTGAACACGTTTCTGCATTAGCATATTTCTTTCTAATTACATATTTTATTGTATGCATGTTTAAAATAGCTTCGTCACCATCGGGTGTCGGCCAACACGTGCTTATCCTGATATTTGAAGATATCAGGGTAGGGGCATGTCAGCCTCTATTGTTTATTTGGTTTAAGGTGTATGTGCATGTATGCAAGATTTGATTAGAATTATGTTATTATTTTCAACAAAAATGCTACTCTTACAAAATTCTAATCAAATCCAGCATACATGCATGTACACTTTAAACCAAATAAACAATTATAATTTCACCCGATCATTTAGGTAAAAGTATGTTGCCTAGTTTGAACGAACTGAGGTACGCAGTCTGCAAGACCACAAGTGCGCGCAACGGAAACATCCACATCATGGACCTCGCTAAACTAACAAAGTGAAACTACGTGCACGTCAGTAACATATATAGATATATAGCTATATATTTGATGGAGCCGGAGGCATGCAGTGCACCGTCAATTAATATTAGGATCACGATCGTCGGCCATGGATGCATGCATCTTCTTTTTGTGCTTCATTAGATAAAGATTAGGTACTGCATAGTGCATGACTTCGATTTCTACCCAGCTACAATACATACAGATTTGATTGTGGAGATTGAATTTTGCTCGCATCAAGTACTAATGTTAATTGCTCTATATTCAAAATGTCTATTAGCAGATTTCTGTTTTATCAGATAAGAAAATTAATGCTTAAAATAATAATCCCGAAATATTATTTATACAATTTCTTGTAATATTAACAAGGATGATGTCCTTAAATTTTGTCACTACAGGAAATTAAAACTGGTACCATTTTACAGTTTTATATACACGCCTTTCATGTGAAGAAACGCAGAAACAAGACCCCAAAATAAAATCTCAAGTATTACAAATGCTAGGGTACCCCAGTTCTTCGATCGAAGCATGCCCTGCAATAATGCCTCTGTCCCATCGACCTGCATCACATTTCACTCCAGACTATTTATTATGCAACTAGCCAGCCAATGTGACAAATCATCCAACAAATCAACAATTAATGCAAGGAATATTAAAAGATTACAGCAAACAAAAACATTAAGGTTTTTTCTCTTCTTTTTTCCAGCCGAGAAGAAAGATAAAGATTACCAAGTTATTCTCTGGTGACCGCCAATAGAAACCTTGCAAACCTGCTGAGAAGAGGTCACAAGCACCCAAAGCATATATAATGACCGCATTCATCCCCATCCATTGCAGCAACACTGTCGCCTTTATGAAATGTTTGACATCAACCTGCATTTAAATAAGGTTTCACTAAAGCGCACATGAATCTTTGAATTTGTCGCTTCCTCCAAAATTATCATTCACTAGTATGCCAAGCTTTGTATCGGATCATTAAGCTTGCCAAACATATTCAATCATTTAATCAGTGATTAGCAAAATGCAAACTTACTATGTAGAAGATAATGCATAATATCAAGCCTGATGCTCCTGCTGTAATACATGTATAGCTCATTGTGTATAGTGGTTTACAGAAAGGAATACCTGATACAGGTACGGCCAATTACTCATAGGAAAAAGAATAGAACTCCTCAACAGAAGAAAAATAATGAAAAAAATAATGCAATAAAAAGAGAATATACCAAGCATCTTCAAAGCATATCCAAATATTAGAAGAGGAAAGGAGGACATAGACCATAACAATATCCTCTGCTTCTGGTCCTACAAAAGAAAGGATCCTGTCAGGGAAGCAATTCATAAAAGAGGCAAATCAGACACAACGAGAGCGCAGACAGTTAGTGTTATCAGCAAAAAGAAGCTTCAAACCTTGAAATGCAATAGTATGTGCCCAAAATGCAATCCCACAAAACATGTAACAGCAGCCATCAGAGAACTGGAAATTTATTAATAAAATGAATCAAAGACCAATTCTGAATAATCAATAACGATGATGCTTTGACATTTATAGACTGTCTGTTTGTGTGTGTGAGACAGAGATGAAAATAGAGTTAGAGTCAGAGAAATGCAGAAATCAACCTTAAGATTCCCTCTGGGTCAAATGGTGCAAGGCACCATTGAGGAGAATCAGAGGGCAGAGGTCCATAGTCAGGAGAATTAACACTGCATTCCTGAGACACAAAGGGTTAGCATTTTTCAATTATCAGCAATGAAAAGCACTGATACAGGGCTTAAATCCTGATATATTCAATAATGCAGTTACCAGAGAAGGCCCATGAGAATGACCTTTGTTCTTCTGTATACAGGATGTTGATAAAGGTGATGCTCGCCCAGAATAACTCGATCGATATAACCAACAGCATTGCAAGGAGGTTCAAGACTACCCCTCACTCCACAATAAACCTAGTATGTAAATAATGTACGCAAACGTTGAAATCTTACAGGACCAACCAAATTCAATCCTAAACCAAAATCTAACACCTTAACATTGTCCCTTAGCAATTAGAAATGAAGAGAACAATTTAACTCACAATTTGAGTACCAGGTCCAGAATGTGACAAATTCAAGCTTGCAGCTTCATATTCCCAAGTTGGAACGAAAAGACCATACAGAAAGCACATGTGAAAAAAGCATAATCCAATAGCAAACAGCCTGCATTACACATAAAAGTTAAAACTTGAGAATGGACAAAAAGGGAAGCATATGTATGGTCCACTTAAATTCATGAGCATCAACAGAATTTGTAGAAGCACTAACCACTGATTGTAGTATTTCCTAGCAAAATCGACCAGTGATTCAACCATGATATTGTTAACAAACCAGATCTCTGAGATTGAAGCCAGCAAATATCCAATTGAAATCCTCTGAAAATTAGATGCAGACACTTTCAACATGCTTTCAACATGAAAGGTGACAGTAGTGTATGCCATTTCGAATATCAAAATCACTCATAGTTAATAGCAGAGGAAGAATATGATACAAACTTCTAGATTGAGTCAGCATAATGCTACCTGTAGTACACCTAGCCAACGTATCTTGCCCACATCAACCCCATATGTTAAATGGTCACGCCCGTGGAAATACCCACCTAAGAACACATTGCAAAGAGAAATATAACAAGCAATCATCTTTAAGCACAGAATCTATAACCAAATATGTTCCATACCTTAGAACTAATGAATGCATGTTATACAATGTAAGCATGAACTGTAAAGCATAATATTTATACTAAATTCAGACAATTGACAAAACTTACAAGTGTTGTACCAATATAAGTAAAAGAAACATCAAGGAATGTTGAGTTTGATCAATTATAAGATTATGATAATCTAATGGAACAATGACAGGGTACCTTGCAATAACAACCCCAAGAGAAAGAGATTCATTGCTCTAAGAATGACTTTCTTTGTGGCAGTTGTCTTGTTGGGTATTTTCTGCACGGTAATTGAAGGAACGAGAGCAGGCAGTTGATTAGTATATAATTGCTTCCTTACATTTCAGAATTATGCACATAGAAATCACTGCAGAAAAGTGCTGTCCTTTTCTTTTATAAAGATAAGCTTCTCCAATTAACTCTAGATATATAATGTAGTGAAATCATTTGGGATTTGGAAGACATGACAGTGCCACATAGTAACATACAGGGGTTTTAGACAACGATTGGGTGGAAAAAAGAAAAAGATAAACCCTAGAGTCCTACAGCCTACCTTGAATGCAAGACTGATGGAGACGCCAACAAGAAAAAGAAAAAATGGCATTACAAAATCTGCAAGTGTAACGCCCAACCACGGAGAGTGGTTTATCGACGGGAAAGCTCCTCCGGCATCATCGACCAAAATCATCAACTGTTGATTGTTGATAGAAAACCTATCAAATCAGGAAGACGTAATAGACAGATACACAGAAAGCTAGCTCATCATCAAATTAGTTAACATATCTAAAAACAAACAAAGGAAATGAGAAAGATGTCAAGCTCTAGCCTTTAACTAACTACAAAGGAAATCATCAAGAAAAAATTCCATAATCCAGGTATATCATATCAACTTAATTGATTCAAGTGAATCGCATGACAACTCCAAACCTAATCTAAGTACTAATCCAAAAACCACCAAACTATCTCAAAATTAGAATCTAAGCAAATTAGGGGGGTTTAGATTCGCATTTAGCAAGCAATTTCAATCAGAATCGCCTGGCTTGGCGTACCGCGACGGTGAGGCCACGGAAGACGTCGAGAGAGGCCAGGCGTTGATTAGGCGTCGATGCATCTGTGCCGTTGGATGGTGAGGCGGGCACAAGACTTGGGATCTCATTAGAAATGGATGATTCTCCGTCTCTGTCTGTGTCTCTGTCTCCGTAGAGATGAAGGAGAGGAGCAACGTCGTCGACGGCTGCAGACATTATCCTGATCTCGGTGACAGTCAGTCAGGCATCACTCACTCACTTCTCAGCTCCTCTTTCGGTTCATTTCTCTGTCTGTCTGGTGCTCCGTGACTCGGTGACCCGGTAGCAGTGCCTCCGGTCAGGTCTGGTGAAACCGGTGTATGCAAGAAAACTTAGAAAAGTACACATTGATTTTTTTCACTGTAATCGGTACACAAAGTGGTACATCACGTATCACTATATAAATAGTGGAATATATATGCTAAAAAATTAATAACTTAAAAAAAAAATTTCTCTACACTCCTATTAAAACTGTACCACTTGTGTATCTATCACAACTAAAAATTTCTCCAAGGTCCAAGGCCAATGGGCTGTGCTACAGTATTAGTTGACCAGTGAACATGTGGCACTTATCCTCATTTTTTGTTAAACAATTTTTGCTCATGGAATATTTCATTAAGAGCACTTCCACCGGGTGCTCCAGCCTGAGGGACAGGCGCACGAACAGGGCTAAATAGCCTGAGTGATGAAGCCCAACGTGTGTTGGCGAGCGAGCTCGAGTAAGCCCGAGGGAGAGGCTAGGCACGAGTCGCCAACCTGAGTGCCCAGGCAATGTGACGTAGGCTGACATCAGCCATGTTTTTTTATATTTTTTGTTGCAGGCTCGTTAGCTTTAAGCGCACGTGGGTGCGCGTCATCTAACAGAATTTTAGGCCTGGGGCCTATGACACCCTCGGAAATGTTACCATTGGGGAGGCCACGTGGCTTCCCCATGTCCGTTGGATTTCAACAGCTACAATTTCTGGATCGTTGGATTTCCAACGGTAAAAAAAAATAAAAAAAAACCTTATTTAATATCAGCCGTTGGATCTGAGATCAACGGTCCATGTTATTCGCCTTTATAAATTAAAAAAAGAAAAGAAAAAATAGTTTAAAAATAAGAAATCTTACTGTTGTGCCACGTGGCATAATTTGGAGTGTTGGAATTCAATTTTTTTTTAAATCCAATGGTAGAGATTAATTAGGTGAATAAAAATTAAAAAAATGTAAAAAATTAAAGAAAATCCGAATTTTTTTTTTGAAAAATTAAAAAAAAAAAAAGATTTTGCTTTTCTATAAATACATTCTCATTATCTTCTACCTTACACCACAATTTCATATTTTCTCAACTACTTTCAACCACATTCATATCTTTCTCTCAAAGTTTCAATCCGATTTTTTTTTTCCAACAAAATGACTACTGATGCAGGTACGAATTGGACGCTTATTGAAGATGTTGCGTTGTGTCTTAGCTGGGTTGAAGTTGCTCATGATCCGATTGCGGGTAATAAGATGCAGGTGCAAGAAATGTGGAGTCTTATTCATACTAATTTTCTCAAGAAAATTGGTGGGAAAAGAACCAAAGAATCGATGTCTAGTCGTTGGAAATTATTTAGTCAATCGTTTAGTACGTGGAGAGACGTCTTGGCACAAGCTAGTAGTAATCTTCGAAGTGGGGAAAATTTAGCAGATCAAGTAACAATATATTATTTATTTGTTTGTACTATATCCAAATTTACATTATAATTATTTGTTTGTATCATTTATTTGTTAGCTACTTTGATTATAATTATTTATTTGTTATCTACTTTCATTATAATTATTTGCTTGTATTATTTATTTGTTAGCTACTTTGATTATAATTATTTATTTGTTACCTGCTTTCATTATAATTAGTTGTTTGTATTATTTATTTGTTACCTACTTTCATTATAATTATTTCTTCTCCCGCATTGTGTAGGAATTTCAAGCACAAGTTTGGTATAATGCCAAAACCAAAAACAAAAACAAATCATTCAATCGGTGGGAATGTTGGAATATTGTCAAAGATTGTCCTAAATTCAGAGTTGTACCTGTCGGTCTAGAAGTTTTCATGAATAACACCCCTCTACACTCTACATCCAATCATGCCTCGCATGTTCATGAAGATGATGCAGAAGAAGTGCCCAAAATGCCCTCTTGAAAAAGCGTCGGGGTCGACCCGTTATCCAATTAGGCTTCAAGGTAAGAAGGTTTTAAAGAGAAAATGGGAGTGCTTCCAAGAATGATTATGCAAAGTGTATGAAAGAACTTGCTCGCCAAGGTGAATTGACTTTGGCGTGGGAAATGGTGAAATTTGAGGCTGATAAGGCTAGAGGGGAGACAAAAGCTGCAACTGTTGAGAGAGCATTTCAAGCTAATGAGAGAGAAAGAGAGCAACTTAGGCAACAAAAGGAACATGTTAGAGAAGAAAGAATGGCTCAACGAGATCGTGACATTATACAAAACTATCTTAATTATGGGTTGAACTATAATTTCAAAATTACAATGGCATACTTTATCTTACAAATTTGTTGCAATGCCACACCTCCAATAGTTTTTCTGTCTATTTCTCTGTTAAATGCCGACGTGACTTGAGGTGAAACCCACTCTCTAGCCCAATGGGACTAAAAAACTAATTAAATATCAAAAATTTAAAAAAATTATTTAAAAATTATTTATTAAAAAATTGTGGGACCCACTCCTTACAAACCCATCACCCTCACCTTTCTTTCCTTGTTCACCCGACTCTCCCAACATTCCTTCCTTCACTGCCAAAACTAGAACCCGCCACCTCCTCACCCATAAATCACCACCATTTCTCCCTGGACCAATCCAACAGACCTGTGTGTTTGTTATGGTCCAGATTTCTGGATTGACTCGTTTCTTACGCGAGCTTCCCATGTGAGTTTACGACAAACTCCGGTGACAAGCACCGTCGCCACCACCACTATTCCATTATTCTTGGTGCCATAAATAAGATCTACCTTGAGTTCACGCTGTTTGTTCGCCGTTCATGGCAGATTAAATTATGGAATTCTCGGGATTTTGAAGCCGACGATTTGGCATTTGGAGAGGACGATGAGGGTGTCGCGATAGAGATTGAGCGGAATGTGGTGGAGGAGGAGGGAAATCACCCTATCTTGTTAGTTATTCGTCTTTTCTCACTCGGCCATGAAACCCAGTCACCTCTCTCTCTTTCCATTCAAGATTTAGATCTGCATCATCAATTTGCCTTTTTGAATTTTTGAAAAAGATCATTGATGCACATTCGAACTCTAATTAATCATGGATGAGATTTGCGGCTTTCAATTTGACTGATTTAAGTGCAAGGGGTGATGGTGTGTGAATCCCAGAACAGATATTATTACATTTAATTGGGCTTTGATAAACACTCAACCAAAAAGGTTGTGTTGGTTACTTCGAAAGGTGCATGAGGATTTGCAAGTAGTGAGTGAGAACAAAGGTTAACGCCGATAACGGTGGGGTGATGAGATTATTCAAGTGAGAGAAGGAGATGAAAAAGATAAATTCGGGGACAGACCCGTGGCTGAGACAGATCGACTCGGGAATATGGGTGATGGGTTTGTAGGGGGTAGGTGTTATATCCCGGCCCGAGTCCGCACCACATCTTAGGCTTGACTCTGCCGTAACACGATATTGTCCGCTTTGGGCCCCGACCACACCCTCACGATTTTGTTTCTTGGAACTTACATGATAACTTCTTAATGGGCCACCCATCATAGGATTGCTCTCGCGCGAACTCGCTTAACTTCGGATTTCTGATGGAATTTAAAGCCAGTGAGCTCCCATAAGGCCTCGTGCTAGGTAGAGATGAGAATATACATATAAGGCTTAGAGGATATATTCCCTTAGGTGATGTGGGATGTTAAAATCCACCCCCCTTAGGGGTCCAACTTCCTTATCGGTACACATTCGACCAGGGATTGGCTCTGATACCAAATTGTCACATCCCAGCCTGGGCCCCTACCACATCCCGAGCTCGACTCCGCCATAGCACGATATTGTCCGCTTTGGGCCCCGACCACGTGCTAGGTAGAGATGAGAATATACATATAAGGCTTAGATGAACCATTCCCTTAGGCGATGTGGGATGTTACAATCCACCCCCTTAGGGGCCTGACTTCTTTATCGGTACACATCCGGCCAAGGATTGGCTCTGATACCAAATTGTCACATCTTAGCCTGGGCCCCCAACACATCCCAAGCTCGACTTCGTCGTAACACGATATTTTCCGCTTTGGGCCCTAACCACACCCTCATGGTTTTGTTTCTAGAAACTCACATGAGAACTTTCCAGTGGGTCACCCATCATGGGATTGCTCTCGTGCGAACTCGCTTAACTTCGGAGTTCCGATGGAACCCAAAGCAGTGAGCTCCCAAAAGGCGTCGTGCTAGGTAGAGATGGGAATATACACATAAAGCTTAGAAGATCCACTCCCCTGGGCGATGTGGGATGTTACAGTAGGTCCCACATTTTTTATAAAAATATATAAATGATTTTATTTATTTATAATATTTGATTAGTTTTTTTAATCCAATTAGACTAGAGAGTGGATCCCACCTCAAGTCACGTCATCATTTAATAGAGAAATAGACAAAAAAACTAATGAAAGTGTGACATTGCAACAAATTCGTAAGATGAGGCATGTCATTTTAAAACATGAGGTATGAGATTGTGGTTTAACCTATAGTTGACGTAGTTTTGTGTAATTTACCCATTTCATTATATAGGGGATTTTTTTTCCTGGTAGGTAACATCATTAAATAGTTTAATAGTTAGTTTTTAGTATAGCTGGCTCAGGAGAAAGGTCACGGAGTGCGATAAATTAGGTTATTTCATGTACAATAAAACTAAAGAAGGAAGCGATGAACAATTAAGAAAGGTGATTGAAAAATTGGTAATTTACGTGTTAATATGTTATTTGCTGGTATCATATCCCGAAAATGGGTGTTTTGGACTTTTCGTACTCTCCGGATTGATACAACTTTGATTTAGCATATTTGTTTTGGGCCTGTCATATATGGATTCGAAGAGAACTACGAGACCTACAAGACTTAAGTGAATTACGTTGTTTACTATATTTAATTCGGATTTTGATATTTTAGGATGTTTATATATATTTTGTTATTTTTTATGGGAAAACTTAATATAAGTCAAATTTTTTTTCCAGTTTCTTAAAATAAGTCAAATTCTTTAAATTTAGGATTATTTTATTGTCAATGTATTCTTTATGAATATTATTTAGTGTTAAAAATAATTTATTTTTAATTATCTCTTAAATTATTATTTTTCTTTTTTTTGTTATTTATTATTCTTCTGTCCTAAACCCCTATTTATAATTTGTTTTACTGAAAATATGATTTTAGCCCATAAAACTTAATTTTCTCCACATAAAACTCAACATAAGTTTTTTACTCCAATAAAACCCATTGACTAGATTCCACATCAACAGAATTCATTAATTATATTTTGACTTTACACATTAAATTTTTTTTGATGCCTAAAATACCCATATTTGAAGGTTTGATGTACACAATTAATTCTATACAGATTGGATTTAATGATTTTAAAAAATAAAAAATAAAACATTAATTGCCCAATATATAATAACAATAAAACATGCCTAATATGTGTAATAATATGTTCTTTGTTTAGTCAATCAAATTATATTTTACATATAAATGTAGGTAAATTTCACACACACACACATATATAACAAAAAAAAAACATGCCTGATATCGTAAAAGTCATGCAAAATAATTTACCTACAAAAAAATGTTATTTGATTTAGTGCACCTACTATGCAACATTTTAAAATGTTAGATGCTTAAAAAAAAAGAAAAATAATTTAGCCAATAAATGTAAAGTACATGCAAAATAATTTAACTACATAATAAAGCCAACCCAATAGATGCAAAATACAAGCAAAATAATGTACCTACATAAAAAATAATATTTTTATTCAATCCTAGTTTACCTATTATTTGTACATATAATAATAAAATGTACCCAATATATGATACATACAAAATAAAATACCTACATAATGAAGAATGTTATTTGATTCAAAATTAATTTACTTACAAAATAAAGAAATTTTGTTTGATTCAAAATTAATTTATCTATTATTTGTACATATATCTTATAATAATAAAAGGTGCCACCAAATATATGTAATAATACATGGAAAATATATTACCTACTAAATAAAAGAATGTTATTTGATTCAACATCAATTTACCTACAAACTATATGTTAGTTGCTCATCATAAATTTACATATAGGTAGATTAATTAGTATAATATGTTTGAACATATATGTAGTATTGTGCATATATATTGAGCTTATGGTAGTACTATATACATTTGAATGTGTGTATATATATATGTTAGGGGTAATAATATGTGTAATAATTATTTGTTTATTGTAATTAAGTTGAGTAATTACATTCATTGATTTATTTTGAATATTGTGGTATAAGTTGTAAATATCTTGTAATAATAGGTCAATTATTTTTCTACTTGGTAATCATTTTCAAATTTGGGTTTTATTTGGAAGTTTATGACTAGGTCTGGTTTTGTCTAGAAAATAAGAGTTGCAAAGATTTATATCTAAAGAACCATTTATTTTTTATAAGAGTCATTGAATTTGAAAATCAATCAATGTAGCTCTTGAATATGAGCGTTGCAAATCATTGTCGTCCTTTCGTTATATTTCCGTCAAAATTTCTGTTAGTGTGCTGACGTGGCACACATAGGGGTCCCACATAAATTAAAAAATAAAAAACTAATTAATTTTATATTCTAAAAATAATCATAAATTAATTAATTAAAAAAAAAAACACACACACACACACACTCTCTCTTCATGAGAGGCTGTGACCTGTAAGCACCTAACGCAAGCACCAAACGACCATCTTCCCCACCATGTTTTGCAGAAAGACACAATCTTTGAGAGACCAAGAGGAGGGAAAGAGAGAGAGGTCGAAATCATGGGTTGGTTTCTTGCATGTTTTGATTCTTCCAAAGACAAAAAAAACGTAGGAGTAATCAGAAGGAGTAATCAGGAGAGCAGGGTGGTGTGTGGAAAGGATTACAGGATTGGGTCGGAGGGGGAAGGAGATCGTTCGATCTCATCTGTTTTTTTTTTTTCATTTTCAAATTTATTTTAAAGGTGGTGGTTGTTTGGATTTATAGGAATTTGGATGGTGGTGGTTTGGATTTGCACGAATTTGGATTTGGATTTGCAGGGATTTGGTTTTTCAGGTAGGGAAGAAGGGTACATGAATTTGGATTTGAGGGATGAGTGACAAGTGCAGGGATTTGGATTTACAGGGAGAGAGGAAGGGTGCAATGGAGTATGGTGTTGATGCAATTTCGGGGCGACCCTAACGACACCACAACTAGGCTCGACATTGTGGACATGGTAGCAGCTGCGCTGAGATGGAGGAAGGAATCGGACCTTGCAATGGTGGACATGGTTCGGTGAGAACCAACTAGAGTAGCTGGGAATATTTAATTATACTAGGTCCCACGTGTGCCATGTTAGACATTAACAGAAAATTTGAGGGAAATTTATCGGAAGGACCACATTGATTTTCAGTAGTCATATTCAGGGACATAGATCGATTTTCAATTTCAGTGACCACCTTGATTGATTGGATCAATTTCAGAGACTATTTGTGATAAAGACCCCTTTTATAATCAACCTATATTACAGGTTAATTGTATTTATCTACCTATATGAAAGATTCATATTTATAACTAACATGTGTCACTGCTTAATGTATCTTACTTGTAAGTATTATATTATTGTATCTGTAGTTAGGTTTCATATGTCGCTTATAGGTCGAATATACATTTAATTGTCTATCTACCTATGCCATAGGTTTTTTCATAGTCTACTTATGTTGATGCACAAAACCAGTCTATAACACAAATTAATTGTATTACATATTTTTTTTCCTTGTATAATATACCTTTATCACAAAAGTTAATGAATTTAAAGTTTTCATCTAAAAAGAAAAAAAATTAAATAATTGTACAAAAATATGTAATTAGATAATTGGATCGAGTCCTAAAAACAACCTATACTTTTGGACCTAGATCTAAAAGCCCCGTTGTTTATTTCCTTTCCTACTTATATACGTAGGGTTTGTAGGTTTAAGAACATTATAGATAGGTCATTTTGGCCTTAGATTTGTAACCTTTTGACTATTTCTTCAACAAATATGAGTTTTCTCTCTATTTTCTTAGTGAACTCCAGGAATTGCTAGTGAATTCTAACGTGGAAATTTCATTCGAAATTTCTTGTTGTATATCTGTTGCGTCATAATGTCTGAGTAATTCAATAGCTAGTAATTTGTGCCAAGTACTCTTGGGTTCTACTTATTATGGAGCAGGAACACTATTCTTTTCTCTTTTTTACTTCAACTTTTTAGCCTAAAATTTTAAATTTCACATTTTTTTTTTCTCAAAAAGGGCCCAAGGGTTTCCAAGCCCTCTCGTCCAGCTTTGCTCTTTCTTTTATTTTCTTCTTCTAATGCAAGGTATTAAATATCGGTAATATCGGAAATATCGGTAATCCGAAAACACGGAAATATCGATGGAAATATCGGTAAAATATCGATATCGATAAAAATTACATGGAAACCACGGAAATTGTAAGAAAAACTTGGAAATTTTAATTGAAACTTTGCAAGATGGTTATTTAGTCAATTATCTATTAGTTTATCACAAAAAATTGGAAGGAAATGCATTGCATGATGGATTTAACTGATTTAAATTGATTATATAGCGAGCTGGCAAACATCGTGAGTGTAAAAAATATGTAGTAATTAATGAAAAAAGTTTAAAGACACCACAATCATTATATATAATGAATTAGTACAATATTTTACACTTTATATATTGCATTTTTTTTCTCTCAGATAACACACACAGACTGACACATAGCCTGGATATTTTGAAAGCAGGTTTGGATTTTTTTTTTCTTCTCTCGGATAACACACACACACACCCCACTTCTACACACACACACACACACACACTCCCCACTTCTACACACACACGCACAGACACACTGTAACAACCCAACCCCAAATTTTATATATTTTCGTGGTTTCCCCAAATAATTATGAAATTATCGTTTTAGTCCCCTATCTTAACCAAATCTGGACCATTCATCTTGATTTCCAAATTCTCTCAAGCTACCACATGGCAGCACCCTAGCACCCTCACGTATCTCTCTCTCCTCACCCCGTGACCTCTTTCTCATTCTTTCTTCTCTGCACTCACTCTCCCTCTCCCGAAGACCCTCACTCTTTCACCCTTTGACCCACACCCGAGAGCACCCACGCACACCCTTCGTGGTACTCCGTTGACGGCATCGTCATCACCTTCTACACGCCGTCGTCTCTCTCTCTCTTTCTCTCTCCCGTCGCTGCGCAACTCGACGAAACCCCAAGAACCTCCGGCGAGTTCTTCATGGGTTATGGTTAGGTAAGCCTCGAACCTCTCTTTCCGTGTTGGTTTGTTTCTTGGATGTGATTATTGAGGTTATTCTGTCCTTTTTACCAAGGATTTAGCACGGAATCAGCCCGGGAATAGGCGCACCCATCTCCGACGAGACCATGGGTGTCGAGAGGTTTTCCGACCACCACGGGTCGTTTCACGGCAAATGGAAGGTATAAACGCACTCCTCTCGTGCTTTTGTTTGATACCTAGATCGGGGTCTAGAACCCTTGTTTGTGGTCGGCCGGAGCTGTAGAAGCTCCGGCGTTCTTCTTTGAGTAGCACGGTTAAAAAAATATCGCGATATTTTACCGAAAACCATTTGGATACCTATTTAAATATCCATTACCTGAAAAACTGATAATATCGACGATATTTCGCCGATATTATCGATATTTTCTTCCATTTTGCCATTTCTTTTTAACTTAACTTTTTTTTTCCTCAAACCCTATTTATTGTATGCAAAGTTTGAATTGAATTAATTGCTCTTTCTAGCGGTACTTTTCTTTTATTTTTTTTTTCCAACTTTTGGTGCCATAAATTAACATACAAAATAGCCATGATTCCTGCTGAGTGATGGCTACTCTAACACTAAAAAATAGGTTGGTGGATATTATGACGGTGGAGACACGAGCAAGTTCAGCTTCCCTGCATCTTTTTCCATGACTATTGAGTTGGAGCGTGATCGAATACAGTGCAAAATATGCGGCACTAGGAGAACTAGACCATGTGAAGGGCATCATCAAGTGGGGTACATATGACCTTCTCAAGACCTTCAATTCGTCTACAGCTGATTCCATTGGCATTGTGTTGCGGATGTTAGAGGGGCTGATGACACTGACTCCGCCGGTGGTGGTGATTAGGATAAAACTCACTTGAGGATATTGACCATCCAAGAACCGGACAAGAGTGTTATAATTGCTCGGTCCTTGCCACAGAAATGGCTTCTGCATGCATTGTTTTCAAAGACAATACAAATTACTCTAAGAAACTAGTTTATGGTGCTGATTTACTCTTCAAATTTGCTATCAAAGGGCAAGGTGCAAAGTATACGGGTGTTGTGGACCTGTTTTTGCCCTATATACAATTCCACTGGTTTTTGGGATGAAGTTCTGTGGGGTGGATCTTGGTTGTATATTGCAACGGGAAACGTATCCTATCTTCAACTTGTCACTAACCCCGACTTTGCTGCTCATGAAAAAGATTTATGCACTGACCCTAAGAATAGGGTACAACAAGCATGCTGGTGCTTTTTGGCTTCTAAGCCGGCTGAGATTGTTCTCGATTTACAGGTACCCTTATGGAGAGATGTTAAGGACATTCCACAGTCAGATTGATGAAACAGTGTGCTCCTTCCTTCCTGTTTTCGCAAGTTTCAACAGAACAAATGGAGGGCTAATTCAGTTGAATAGTGAAAGGCCAAGACCTCTTCAGTATGTATTCCATGCAGCTTTTTTAGCTCAACTATACAATGACTATTTTGACGCTATTTCTGCACCTGGATGGCATTGCCGATCCAGTTTCTACCCTACTAAAGAACTGCGCAGGTTTTCTAGGACCCAAATTGATTATATTCTTGGCAAAAATCCTTGGGGGATAAGCTACATTGTCGGCTTTGGTGAACGTTTTCCAAAGCAGGTCCACAATAGAGGAGCATCCATTCCTAAAAAGAAGATCAAGAACAGTTGTAAAGGGGGATTAAAATGGAGAGATGGTAAGAAATGAATCCAAATACAATTGTTGGGGTCATGGTTGCTGGTCCTAATGAGCACGAAAATTTCCAGGATGTCCGTTCCAATTACAACTACACAGAGCTGAGCCTTGTTGGTGCTTAACCCTTGAGCCGATTTCTTGGAGCCAAAGTCACAATTTGAATTTTATTTTATAAGTTTTATTTCGGATGTAATGTGAGCCATTGGATCATATTCCATGTGGCCTCTTTTTCTAGCCTAAGATTTAAGTAATAGATTATGACATGTGTAATCACCTCAAAGGGTGATAGAATCTAAGGCTTAGATTTGATATTGATGTAAGTTATTAGAGAAGAATATCTCTTCTCTCTCCTCTAACGGTTATATTTGGATAGGGGTGAATGGAAATGCAATTAGAACCTTCATCATTCTCGCAGCACCATTGCTGCATTTTCTTTGCAAGTTTCTCTCTTCCCAAACAGTCCAAAATCTCATAAAACTAAATACCAAAAGTTATGAGCGCTAACATGGTATCAGAGCCAGGTTCGATTGCCTAAACTGGGGGTGAATATGTGAAAAGAAATTGAAATTGATTTGAGCTGAGATCGAGCTCATTCGACGATCGAGGTTATGTGATTCTTGAATCCAATGTCTAATATGGCAGGGTCAAGTACCACTGAGCTTCATACTCCAATTTTCAATGGAGAAAACTATGAGTTATGGAGTATTCGAATGAAAACTATTCTAAAATCTCATGAACTATGGGATTTTATTGAAAATGGTTTCGATGCCTCAGATCCGAAGAAAGAGAATGAGGAGATTAATGGTGAAGTTAAGAAGAGTGAAATCATTTGAGTAGAAAAGCTCCCGATGACTGAAATTCTGATGAAGGATGCTCGTGCACTCGAATTGATCCAAGGAGCTGTCTCAGATCAAATTTTCCCTAGAATCATGAACGAGGAGACCTCAAAGGGTGCTTGGGACATTCTGAATTAAGAATTCAAAGGAGACAAGCAAGTAAGAAGCGTAAAACCACAAGGTTTGCGTTAAGAATTTGAATATACTCGTATGAAATATAGTGAATCCTTATATGCATATCTTGCTAGACTGTTTGATATAATGAATCAAATGAAGAGTTATGGTGATGATCTGTTTAGGGAAATAATAGTGCAAAAGCTATTAATTAGTTTGCCAAGATTATATGACCCTATTTGCTCTGTGATTGAACACTCCAAGGACCTTGAAACTCTTGAGATTCAGGAGGTAGTTGCTTCTCTAAAAAGCTTTGAGCTCAGACTGGATAAACATGCTGAAAACTCCACAGAAAGGGCTTTTACAAGTCTAAATGTTGGAGCCAAGAATCCCAAGGGTGGAGGTTATTATGGAAATCAAAAGTTTCAGAAAAGCTGGAAATCTAAAGGGAAGAAATGGAAAATAAACCTAATTTTAATCCCAAACCAAATGTCTTTCATGATGGAAACAAAATAGCTTGTAAACACTAATAAATTGCATTATGGCAAGTGTTGGTTTGAAGGTAAGCCTAAATGCATAGATTGTGGGAAGTTTGGGCACATACTTAGAGATTGCAATGGAAATAAGGGTATACAAAAGGTGAACTATGCAAATCAGGTTGAAGAAACTAGTTTTTTGTTCAATGCATGCAATGCAATGACAGATGTGAAGGTGAACCATTCATGGTACATTGACAGTGGTTATAGTAACCACATGACAAGTGATGAGAGATTGCTAGTCAATATTAAAAGAAATCTGACTTTTAGAGTGAAGATGGGAACTGGAGAAATTGTTTAGGTGACAAGAAAAGGAACTCTAGTGATAGAAACCAAATTGGGAAATAAACATACTCAAGAAGTAATGCTTGTTCCTGAACTTGAAGAGAATCTTCTCATTGTTGAACAAATGATGGAGCATGGGTACTATTTGGTGTTTAGAGGAAATGTGGTGAACACCTTTGATGGTTGGTCACTTGACAACCTTGTGGTTAGAGTGCAGATGACAAATAATAGATGCTTTTCTTTTACAATGATGTCTGCAAATCAGTTGGCCTTCAAGGCAAGTGTAACACACTGTTTGCATACATGGCATAGCAGATTGGGACACCTAAATGACAGAAGCATCAAATTGCTTGAAGATCAAGAAATGGTTCATGGATTGCCTCATATGGAGAAAACTTTTGTTGTGTGTGTGAAAGCTGCATGTTAGGAAAGCAGCATAAAAATTCTTTTCCATCAGAATCTACTTGGAGAGCTAAATTTCCATTGGAGTTGGTTCATACATACATCTGTGGAATAATGAAAACTGAATCTATCTCTGGCAATAGGTATTTTCTGTTGTTCACTGATGATTATACCAAAATGACATGGGTGTACTTCCTCAAGAACAAATCAAGTGCATTTGAATGTTTCAAAAAGTTTAAATCCATGACTGAGCTGCAGTATGGATACAAGGTGAAGTGTCTCAGGAGTGATAGGGGTTGAGAGTTTTTATCAACTAAGTTTGACAAGTACTGTAATGAGCTTGGAATTCAGAGACAGTTAACCATGGCATACTCTCATCAACATAATGAAATGGCTGAGAGAAAGAACATGACTGTGGTGGAGATGGCAAAGTCCATGATGCATGAAAATGGTATTCTTTATGCATTTTGGCCAGAGGCTGTGAACACTGCAGTTTACATACTTAACAGATGTCCCTCCAAGTTTCTTAAGAAGAAGACTCCATTTGATGCATAATGTGGCAGAAAGCCAGGCATTGCAATATAAAAATCTTTGGATCACTGTGCTATGTGCACATCCTTACAACACTAAGGCATAAGCTTGAAGAAAATAGTCGCAAGTGCATTTTTGTGGTATATGAAACCTATGAGAAAGGGTACAGGTTATTTGATCCAAGTTCCAGGAAGATTATCTTGTCCATAGATGTTATCTTTGATGAAGATGCCTTATGAAAGTGGGAAAACACTAAGAAAAGTGAAATAAGAGTCCATATGATTATTAAGTATCAAATGGCAGATTGCAATGAAGGGCAGAAACAGTTTAAAACTTGTGAACCAAGTCAATCTTTGGATACATCACCTCAAGTGGATGAAGTTGTTACTCCACTGAGTGAAGATGTTTTTGGAGACTCTTAAGCAATCGATCACACACCATAGAAATGGAGAAGTATTAATGAGATTATGGCACAGTGTAACATGTGCATTATGGAGCCATAAAGCTATGAAGAAGCTGCTCTAGATGAATCATGGAAGAATGCAATGAAATCTGAGCTGGAAATGATTGAGAAAAACAACACATGGCAACTAGTTAACAAACCATTTGACAAACCTATCATTGGTGTTAAGTGGGTCTATAAAGCTAAGTTGAATCTGGATGGATCTGTGTAAAAGAACAAGGCTAGACTGGTGGCAAAAGGCTACTTCCAAAAGCCTAGGATAGATTATAATGAAACGTTTGCCCCAGTAGCAAGGTTAGATACTATTAGAACCTTGATAGCACTTGCTGCATAGAAGAAGTGAAACCAATACCAACAGGATGTAAAGTTTGCTTTTTTTAATAAAATTTTGAAGGAAGAGGTATATGTTAAGCAGCCACAAGGATTTGTGAAGAAAAGTGAGGAAACCAAGGTGTATAAGTTGAACAAGGCTTTGTACGAGTTGAAGCAAGCTCCAAGAGCCTGGTATGATGAGATAGACTCTTATTTCAGCAATGCAGGTTTCAAGAAAAACTTAAGTGAAACAACACTATATGTCAAGACTAATGAAGGCTCATGTATCATTATTGTTTCACTTTGTATGGATGATATTGTATATACTGGAAGCTATCCAAAACTACTTGAAGAATTCAAAAATGACATGATGAGGCACTATGTGATGACTGATTTAGGACTGCTTCATCACTTCCTTGGCATGAGGATTATGCAAACACAGAAAAATATCTTTATACATCAAAATAAATATGCAATAAAGCTTATTGAGAAGTTTGGAATGAAAGACTGCAAGTTTGTAGGAACACCACTTACTGTGAATGAGAAGTTATGCAAGGTGGATGGCAGTGATGCAACAAATGGGAGTGAATATAGAAAGCTTGTAGGCAGCCTGTTATACTTGACTGCTATAAGGCCAAATATAATGTTTGCTTCTAGCTTACTTGCTAGATTCATACATAATCCCACGAAGAAACATATGGGAACTGCCAAGAGGGTGTTAAGATACATTCAAGGCACTCTTGATTTTGGAACTGAGTTTGTGAAGGGGAAAACAACTACTCTGATAGGGTACTGTGATAGTGACTAGGCTGGAAGTAAGGATGACATGAGAAGAACCTCAGGGTATGTGTTTTCACTTGGATTAGGTGTGTTTTCTTGGGCTTCAATCAAACAAAACACATTGGCTTTGTCAACAACAGAAGTAGAATATGTGAGTGCAGTAGAAGCTACATCATAGGCAAAATGGCTAAGGTTTATCCTTGAAGACTTTGGGAGGAACAAGTGGAATGCACACCAATTCTGTGCGACAACATTTCTGTTATAACAATGGCAAAGAACCCAGTTTTTCATCAGAAAACTAGACACATTAGTAGAAAGTTCCATTTCATCAGAGAAGCCATCCAAGCAAAGGAAATCAAACTAGTTTATTGCAAAATAGAAGACCAGATTGCAGATATCCTAACCAAAGCCTTGCCAAATGATCGATTTGCTTGTCTAAGAGGATTGCTTGGTGTGAAATCAGCTAAATGGTTAAATGGGAATGTTAGTGCTTAACCTTCGAGCCGATTTCTTGGAGCCAAAGTCATAGTTTGAATTTTATTTTATAAGTTTTATTTTGGATGTAATATGAGTCATTGGATCATATTCCATGTGGCCTCTCTTTCTAGCCTAAGATTTAAGTGATAGATTATGACATATGTAATCACCTCATAGGGTGATAGAATCTAAGACTAAGATTTGATCTTGATGTAACTTGTTAGAGACAAATCTCTCTTCTTTCTCCTCTAATAGTTATATTTGGTTAGGGGAGGACGGAAATGCAATTAGAACCTTCATCATTCTCACAGCACCATTGTTGCATTTTCTCTGCAACTTTCTCTCTTCCCAAACAATCCAAAATCTCATAAAACTAAATACCAAAAGCTATGAGCGTTAATAAGCCTTGCAGGAAATACATGTCTGGTTGCTGCACTTGTGGTACTGTCCATAGGAAACCTTACTGGCATTGACAAAAACTCTATGTTCAATGCAGTTTCTACCCTACCTTCACCCCCGCCACCTCCTCCATCACCTTGGATACCCTGAGATATTTTAGGAGCATGTCTATCTTATGATTTCATCAGATATTTTTTCTACCTATTTTTTCATTTTAAATTATGAAAGTTAAATTGGAAGCAATTCGGGTGTTGGTTGAATCTAACAGTAATATGATGAGCTTATGTTATTCTTTTAACAAAATGAAAAGATAATCTACAATGATTCATCATTTTACACCATTCATGAAGTTTACACCTTAAATAGAGTGCAAGCCACAAATCTATGGGATTTCTTGGCATGCCAATAAGTTGAATTAAACATGGTAAAATACCAAAATTATATATGACAATATTTGAGAATTTCTTGTATATTCATTAATCTCCAAAGTGATGTATAGGAGTTATAATTAGTATTACATATGCACTTCATCAATGTGGGACCAGACTACTATTTACACTTTAACTAATATATAAATATATAACTCGCAACACTCCTCCTCAAGTTGGAGTGAAGATGTCGTGCATGCCCAACTTGTCAAGCGAGTTGGAAAACACACTATTAGACACAACCTTAGTAAGCATCATCAAGTTGATCTTGAAATCCCACAAAAGGAAAATTAATAATTCCATCATCCAATTTTCCTTTATGAAATGTCGATCAATCTCGACATGTTTTGTTTGATTACATTGCATTGGATTATGAGCAATCTTAATAGCAGCCTTGTTATCATAATGGAGTTTCATAACACCCTTGGGTTCAAATCCAAGATCTCTCAACAATATTTTCAACCATAACAACTCACATACACCATGAGACATATCACGAAACTCAGCTTTAACACTTGACCTAGCCATCACTTTTTGATTCTTGCTTCTCCAAGTAACTAGATTACAACCCATAAAAGTAAAATATCCAAATGTAGATCATTGGTTAGTGATAGAACTTGCTTAATATGCATATGTATACCCTTCTACATTCAAATGACCATTTTGGAGAAAACCAAGCCTCTACCAGGAGCAATCTTTAAGTATCTCAAAATACAAATTACTGCATCCATATGAGCTTCACTAGGTGAGAGCATAATCTGACTTACCATAAGAACTGCATAAGCAATATCAGGGCGAGTGTGAGACAAATAAATTAATCTCCCCGCAAGCCTCTGATACCATTCCTTATGAGTAGGAACATGTTCCAAAAATAAGCCCAAACGATGATTTTGCTCAATCGGTTTATCAACAGGTTTGCAATCCAACATACTTGTTTCAACTAATAAATCAAGAACATAATTCCATTGAGACAGAAAAATACCATGCTTGGATCGTGCAACCTCGATTATAAGAAAATACTTCAATTCACCTAATTCTTTTCATCTCAAATTCAGTAGCTAGGTACTTTTGAAGGCGTTGTACCTCATCTTGATCATCACCAGTTATTATCATGTCATCAACATAAATAATCAATGCAGTTAGATTTCCATTTTGTCGCTTTAGAAACAAAGTATGATCTGAATGACTCTGAAAATACCCAAACTTCTTCATTGAGCTTGTAAACTTCCCAAATCATGCTCTAAAAGATTGTTTCAAACCATACAAAGCCTTTCGCAATCTCCACACAACACATTTTCTAAGAGATATACTGATACTAGGTGGGAGATCCATATAAACTTCCTCTTTAAGATCACCACGAAGGAAAACATTCTTAACATCAAACTGCAATAGGGGCCAATCCTAGTTTGCTGCTAAGGACAGAAGAACACGCACATTGTTTAGTTTGGCAACATGAGCAAAAGTCTCTTGATAGTCCACACCATAGGTTTGAGTATAACCTTTAGCAACTAATCTAGCTTTGTACCGGTTAATAGAACCATGCTTTATGCTTAATAGTTGACACCCATCTACATCCAACAACTTTCTTCCCGTTTGGTAACAGAACCAAATCTCAAGTGGAATTCTTTTCCAAAGCTTCCATCTTAACATTTATGACATTAACCCACTTAGGGTCAGACAAAGCATCCTGCAATTTTGCTGGAACCGCTAAATAATTAACATATGTAAGATGTATATTGTTTGGACAAACGATGACTAGACACATAGTTGTTGATAGGATACTTAGCTTTGGCATGCATATCAGGCTCATATTGTACTTTAGGTTTTCCACGATTAACTTGTGGAGGCAACTGATACGTTGAAGAATTGTTAGAATTTACCTTATATGTATCACCATCTTGTACCAAACCATTAGAAGAATCATCATTAGACAAACCATCAATATACAACTCGTTAGTCATACCAGCAGCATGTAACTAGCACAGTAGAAAATATCGATAATATCGGCGAAATATCGCCGATATTATGGTTTTTTTGGGACCCCGATATTTTAGTAACTATCCAACTAGTTTTCGGCATAATATCGCGATATTTTCGAAACTATCGCGATATTTGGTATGGACTCATCGGAGAACACGGCCGGAGCAAATAATCCGAAACCCTAAATCCCCAAATGCTAATTTCCAGCCTAATGAACTGAATCTACAATACAGGATTCCGACAAGAACGATTTCATTACAAAAATCAACATGTTTACAAGCCGAGAAGAACGATTTGAGTACAAAAATCAAAGCAAATGAACCGATCCCTAAATCCCCAAATTCGGATTCAAAGCAACTGAACTGAATCCCTAATTCCTAAATCCCTAAAATCTATTTCAGTACAAAAATCAAGCAACATGCAGATAAATCGCAATCTGTACAAAAATAGAACCCTAATTCCTAAATCCCTAAAATCAATTTCAGTACAACAAAGGTGTGCAACATGCAGAAAAATTGAAATCTTTACAAAAATTTAAAGGAATACAGGGGAAGAAGAGAAGTAGGAGCCTGGAACATCGTCTTCCTCACGAATCGAAGACGGCTGGGACAAGTTCGTGGTCCTCAGTGGTGTCGACGGCTTGGACTACGGAGACAGAGGGAGACAGGGAGACACGGAGACACGGACGGTTAAGGAGTGGTGTCGACGGCTGGGTTTAGGGCGGGTGAGATGGGAGGAGCAGAGGGAGACACGGAGACACGGAGACACGGAGACACGAACGAGGACTGAGAACTTCTCGGTGATGATGTCTCTGTGTGTGTGTGTGGAAGAAGTGGAGAAGGGGGAAGGGAGGGAGAAGACTGAGAACTTCTCGGTGAGAACGAAGGCTCAGACCGACCTCAGAGAGAGAAGAGAGAAGAGAGAGACTGAGAGGATTCGAGAGAGACTGAGAGGAGAGACTGAGATCTGAGAGGATTCGAGAGAGACTGAGAGGATTCGAGAGAGACTGAGAGGAGAGACTGAGATCTGAGAGGATTCGAGAGAGACTGAGAGGATTCGAGAGAGACTGAGAGGAGAGACTGAGATCTGAGAGGATTCGAGAGAGACTGAGAGGATTCGAGAGAGACTGAGAGGAGAGACTGAGATCTGAGAGGATTCGAGAGAGACTGAGAGGATTCGGGAATAGGGTAGTACGTGTGTGGTGTGCGTGTGTGGTGTGGTGAGGGGGGTCTCGAAGTGTGTGTGTGGTGGAGTGTGTGAGTTATTCAGTCTTTTTGACTGTATGAGTGATGGCATGTTAGAAAAAAAAGCATCCAATGCTCCAAATTATTGAAAACCAAATCATTCCAAACCTATGTCTACCTCTCTGATACAATGATCCAAAGAACTTTTTGCAATTTCAGAACATGCACAACAAATACTACTACTTTAATAATGAAAGCGTGTGACAGTCTTTCATATGCAAAACAGTGTCAATGTCTGTTATATACTTACATTCTTTCATCATCAGAGGCATTCACCGAATTTTAACTTACATTCTTCTTCCCATACCATTTTCAAAACCATTCCAGATCCTTTCCAACGCCAAGCAACACAAAGGCTTCCATATTTAAGGTAAGTTTACAAACTTAAATTTATATTATTGTAATTTATACAAAAACAAATAAATTTGTGTGCACTCGTATGTTAATTTTTTTAAGTAATTACTTGCATGTTAATTATGTTAATTTTTGTAAGTAATTAAGTAATGTTAATATTAATTGTTTTAAGTAATTAAGTAATGTTGTATAATTATTCCCTAGGATAATTTTAATATGTTTAATATTATTTATTATTTTATTTCCCTTACCATCTTCATTATCAAATTGGATTATTATTCATTAATATTAGGTTTTTTTATTATCAAATTGGATTATTATTCTTTAATATTAGATTTTTTTATTATCAAATTGGATTATTATTCTTTTATATTAGGAATTTTTTTTATCAAATTGGTGGATTATTCATTAAATTGGATTATTATCAAATTGGATTATTATTCATCACCATGTTTTAATTTAGGATAATTTTTTTATCAAATTGGTGGATTATTCATTAAATTGGATTATTATCAAATTGGATTATTATTCATCACCATGTTTTAATTTAGGATAATTTTTTTATCAAATTGGTGGATTATTCATTAAATTGGATTATTATCAAATTGGATTATTATTCATCACCATGTTTTAATTTAGGATAATTTTTTTATCAAATTGGTGGATTATTCATTAAATTGGATTATTATCAAATTGGATTATTATTCATCACCATGTTTTAATTTAGGATAATTTTTTTATCAAATTGGTGGATTATTCATTAAATTGGATTATTATCAAATTGGATTATTATTCATCACCATGTTTTAATTTAGGATAATTTTTTTATCAAATTGGTGGATTATTCATTAAATTGGATTATTATCAAATTGGATTATTATTCATCACCATGTTTTAATTTAGGATAATTTTTTTATCAAATTGGTGGATTATTCATTAAATTGGATTATTATCAAATTGGATTATTATTCATCACCATGTTTTAATTTAGGATAATTTTTTTATCAAATTGGTGGATTATTCATTAAATTGGATTATTATCAAATTGGATTATTATTCATCACCATGTTTTAATTTAGGATAATTTTTTTATCAAATTGGTGGATTATTCATTAAATTGGATTATTATCAAATTGGATTATTATTCATCACCATGTTTTAATTTAGGATAATTTTTTTATCAAATTGGTGGATTATTCATTAAATTGGATTATTATCAAATTGGATTATTATTCATCACCATGTTTTAATTTAGGATAATTTTTTTATCAAATTGGTGGATTATTCATTAAATTGGATTATTATCAAATTGGATTATTATTCATCACCATGTTTTAATTTAGGATAATTTTTTTATCAAATTGGTGGATTATTCATTAAATTGGATTATTATCAAATTGGATTATTATTCATCACCATGTTTTAATTTAGGATAATTTTTTTATCAAATTGGTGGATTATTCATTAAATTGGATTATTATCAAATTGGATTATTATTCATCACCATGTTTTAATTTAGGATAATTTTTTTATCAAATTGGTGGATTATTCATTAAATTGGATTATTATCAAATTGGATTATTATTCATCACCATGTTTTAATTTAGGATAATTTTTTTATCAAATTGGTGGATTATTCATTAAATTGGATTATTATCAAATTGGATTATTATTCATCACCATGTTTTAATTTAGGATAATTTTTTTATCAAATTGGTGGATTATTCATTAAATTGGATTATTATCAAATTGGATTATTATTCATCACCATGTTTTATATTAGGATTATTTTTTTTGACCCACTAGATGTGTTTGATATTGTTGGTGAAGATGATGATACGGAGGGTAACCAACTTTTTCAATGGATTAGACCTCTTCATTTAGATGATGATGAAGGCAACCCAGCTCCCAGAGTTGCTGAAGAAGCACGTAATGAAGGGATAAATGTAGAAAGAGTATTAGAGGAGGAGGTGGGATCTAGCAGCGCTGACTCTTTCGAAGAACTTTTGCAGCCAAGACCAAGCAACACTGGAATTCCACCTTTTTCCAATCCTACACAACCACAACATCGTGCTGATACTAATGATAGCTCTAGTACAAGATCAGGAGACTCACCTACCACCGGAGGTGGGAATGATGAAGGACATAGTGGAGCTGGAGGTAGTGGAGCTGGAGGTAGTGGTGGTGGATATGGAAACTATTATGGACCACCACCTCCCGGATATATGAGCCCCTTCACTGGTGAGGCAAACTTCACGCATGCAACCCAGGATGATGACCATGGCAGTAGGCGGGCAGGACCAGGAATTGGTGCCATAGGGAAGGACTATACTCGCAGAGAAAGAGGCAAAAAGATTTTGTCAAGTCAAGAAGATGACTCGTTATCTAGAACTTCAGACTCTGTTGGATTGGGAAGTAGTAACTATGGTTATCCTCATAACCAACCATTTCCCTACCCTTCATATCCCATTCCTGTTGGGATGGAATCGAGCGACTCATGGAATCAATCCCAGCCTCAATCTTCAAATGATTTTTCTTATGGACAACCTCAACCAATCTCGGATCCATATGGGTGGCATATTAACAATTACATGCAAAACTATTTTGGGGATTTATCATTTGATAACTACTCTTCACAATACACTCATTCTACACATAGAGATGATGAAGATAGTGACAAATTTGAACCTCATAGGAACTCTATGTGGTTCTAAAGTGTAAAATATTGTTCTAATTCATTATATATAAATGATTATGGTGTGTTTAGACTTCTTTCATTAATTACTACATATTTTCTACACTCATAATGTTTGTCAGATCGCTATATAATCAACTTGATAATGTTAAATCCATCATGCAATGCATTTCCTTCCAATTTTTTGTGATAAACTAATAGATAATTGACTAAATAAACATCCTACAAAGTTTCAATAAAAATTTCCAAGTTTTTCTTACAATTTCCGTGGTTTCCATGTAATTTTTATCGATATCGATATTTTACCGATATTTCCATCGATATTTCCGTGTTTTCGGACTACCGATATTTCCGATATCACCGATATTTTCTTCCTTGGTAACTAGTCATCAAAAGGCAATTTGTCAGACATACCAACAATATGCAACTCGTTGGGCACATCCGACGGGTAGTCTCAGGAATGACAATTGACCGATCGCCATCTATAGCTGACTGGTTAGTATCACGCAACATAATAGGTTTCGTCCCTAACTTTGCATGTAACACATCATCCATACCATATCTTCGAATTTGCACTTCACTCCCTTTCTCCCCCTAAAGTAGGGAGTTGGAATAGGGCTTCACAAAATACAAAATTCCTCATGGAATGTGACATTTATGGTGATATAAATTTTCTGAGTCGAAGGATGATAACACTTATAGCCTTTCTGATTGTTAGCATATCCGATAGATACACATCGGAGAACATATGCATCAAGTTTACTTCGCTGATGAGAGTAGACATGCAGATATGCTACACACCAAAACACCTTCAGAGGAAGTTTAGATACAGAAATAGAATAAACATATTTTTGTACCATATCAAACGATGTCTGAAAATCAAGAACCCTACTTGGGACACGATTTATTAAGTACATAGCAGCTAAAACAACATGACCCCATAAATGATTAGAAACATATTTATCCAACATCAAAGAGCAAGCAACCTCCATTATTTGACGATTCTTCCATTCGGACACACCATTTTGTTGGGGTGTAAACGGAGTAGTCATCTCGTGAATAATATCATGATCATGAAAAAAGCATGCCAAAGTGTGATTCACGTATTCTCCTTCGTTATTAGACATGAATACCTTAACTTTGGTCTGAAATTGAGTAGATACAATTGCATAAAAAATTTGAAGAAGTAAAGGGGCATCATCTTATTCTTCATCACGAACACCAAGTTAATAGAGTACAGTCATCAATAAAAGTAACAAACCAACGAAATCGATTAGAAGTAACCTTCGTCGGACCCCACACATCTTTCCTTGGTAAGGAATTTTTTCGCTTTGAGTCTAAGTGCATTCGCCAAAGTGCTCTTCTAAAATGTTGACAAGTCGACAAAACTACCCAAAACTTAGGAAAAGCTAACACATTTTTCGTATTCGACGAGGTGGAAAGATCCGAACATTAGGCTCAACAAGAATGATTTCATCACGTGTGTGATGAACACAATACTGCCTAACTTATGCTCTGATACCAAACTGACACACTCTAACTCGGAATGTCCACTAGGACTCCGAATCGAGTTGTGCTGGCTGACACCTGAAAGGTGACGAAGCCATTAAGTATAATGATGTGAAAAATATGAATAAATTTAAACCTAAAAGTACCTAAAGACAAGAGTGCGTTGTGAGCGGGAATGAACCCATTTCACGCGCGACGTTAGAGCATAAGTAAAGTACATTAGTGTGGGTAAGGATCATACCCTCAGAGGTAACCACATATATTGAGATTGGCCAAGAATCCTTGTCGATACGAACTTTCATTAGCTAAAACCTGGATGGGCGCAAAAATAAGGGTAAGTGGGCCTGAAAATAAAGTTTTTAATAAAAACCTTTTGAAAACGTTATAACCCCTTGCTGTAAAACCCGTATAATTTCCCAGAAAATAGTAATACATATGTATATAGAAATCATGCTCGAGAGTAATGAAAACTAAATATATGCTATGTCAAGTATCTCAGTAATGAAATAAGTAAGCCAGGTGAAATAAATCAATGTAAAATGATATGCCAACTGGAGTCACCTAACGTGACCTGTACGGCTGAACCTATAGCTCATTAACCAATTCCTGCATATGAGTCAGAACCACCTAATGTGGTCTGTACGATAGGCTTGGTGTAAATAAGTATGCTCAAGTGCTACGATCACGTGAAGGCTGTGCGAAATATAGCTAGTCACCTATGAGTCGGAACCACCTAATATGGTCTGTACGACAGGCTGGCACCTACCTTGGATCTAAGGTGAGCATGCGGTGCGGGAGATGAACGATCACGTGAAGGCTGGCCCTGGCCTCGGGCGGAGTACTAACACTGGGGTGCAGGATAATGAGCACTAAATGCATTCAAACATAACCATACACTCTGCATCAATATGCACTCACCTGAAGCTCACCTAGGCATCTGCAGTGTCATGCAATAATATGCATATCTATACCATTGTAGATACTAAAATGTAATGCAATTGACATGGCATTTAAAAACGTAAATCCATTTAAAACAATTTATGGGAAAATATAAAACATATATATGTATATATAGAAAACCAAAAGCCCACTCACTTGGAGTCCGCACTGCAACTCCCTAGCACAAACATCAAGACGTCACGAACGATCGGCACCTAGAACAATGATCAAATCATGTCTTAGAATTCTTATAAATAAAATACGTAACTTACATATCCTATTCAGGAAGATCCGTACGTCGGATTCCCGATCCGTAAATTTCTAATATCCTCAGATATTACATATTATATTGTATCAAGGTTTGGTGACGATCCAATGGTCGGATCGTCTATTCATATAATTATCAAGTAACGCACCTTAATCAAACTAGATTCACAATACTCAAATCACATCATATGGATATCAAATTTGAGATAAGGATATCAATTTAGTGTAAAATAGCATCGACGACCCACTGGCCACATGCCGTCGCAGGTGGCGGTCGACCACCTTGACTCGCCGGAAAAGTTAACTATTTCTAAAAATTACCAAATTTTATAGGAATGAAGATCTCAATGAGTGGAGCAATTTTCATACCTGTGACTAAGGCCAATTTGGCCGGGAAAGACTCCAATTTAACTCAAACTCGTTAGAACCCTAGAAAGGGTGAACTTCAATTCTTCTTCCTCGATGTTCTGCTGCCCCTAAAATTGATTGGGCTTTGTTCCAGGGCTCATGGGGAGTCTAATGGTGGTGGTGGTCGGAATCACCTTTGGGAATGACGGATCGTCGCCTAAGACTATCGAACCTACCCATTCGGTTCTTCATGGAATCGGGTCCAATTTCTTCCATCTTTGGGGTGGAATTGGTAGAGGGAAGGTCAATGAGTGGTGTGGTAGGGATGAATTACTGCTATTTGCCGAAAAAATGACGGAATTAGCCCCGGGTTAAAATCGAGGGAAGGTCAATGAGTGGTGTGGTAGGGATGAATTAGCCTCGGGTTAAAACTGGGTCGTGTGGGTTGGCTGGGTATAATCGAATTAGGGTGATCCGGTGCATCCCCTCTCTTTCCACTACAACAAAATTGGTCTTTTACGGCGCACAGAGCGCCGTAAATGGTTATTCACGACGTGAGCCCCCAAGCAGTAAAAGCCCCTGTTGTAAAAGATGTTTTGTCAAATATGACGTTCTCTAGTAGCCGTGAATAATTTAAGCAAAACACGTCGTAAATACTCTTTAAGGCATGCCTTGCGCGCCTTAATTGAAATTAGATACAGCGTTAATGAAGTGTCGTAATACTGCAAAAACAATTACGGCATACATGTGTGTTGTAATTTATATTTGATACGGCATTTGTTGAGTGTCGTAATACTGTGAAAGCAATTACGGCATACGTTGTACATCGTAAATGAAGACTAGCATAAACAATTACTGCTGATTTTGCATAAAGTAATTCACATTTATTTTAATTTTAATTTTTAATTAATACATATGTATACATATGTATACACACACACACACATATATATGATCATATGTATACATAGGCCTCTAATAACAAAGAAATTTGTCACTTGAAAGACTTCACTTTTCCTTGAACACCTCCAAACGAAGTCCTTTGAGAAAGAAATACTTCTCCTTATGCTTGAACCACACTAATTGCTATCTCTATCTGCATAGATGTAAGCACATGAAGCAAAAGAAAATCTATTTAACTGCTATATGTAGAAATACACATTTAATATCAAGTAAGAAAGGTGATACAGAAAGAAAACCTAATAATTGTCATACAAAATGTGGTTATGGTTATCAATTATGATATCCCCAAAAACTTTAAGGTAAGACTCACTATTTTTTGACCTAGTGGCTTGTTGTTATCAATTTACATCAAAGTTTGCCATTTATCGAGTTTTTGGGTCTTAGTATATTACAAATTCAACATCAGGAAGCGGTGAGAGTGCAACCAAGAAGAGAGTAAACATCAGGCAAAAAAAGGAAGGCAACATTGAATTCTTCTTGATTGCCTATTTAGTGAGTTCTTAGACCTATTTAGAGAGTTACTGGAATGAAATGAAGCCAACTCTGCAACAGAGAAACAAACAAAAAAGTCAAAATCCAGAAATCTAAGTTTAACTCAATCAAATATAATAACCAATGAAAGTTGCAAACTGCAAATTCTTGCAATGTAGACAAAGAAACTTGTTTCTCAAGGACAATTGGTCTCTCTCTCTCTCTCTCTGAATACAACATTTCAAAAACCAAACAATAATTAATAAAATAGAAAATTGAAGTACCTGGTAAGTTTTTCTTTTTATACAAACCGTCATCTCCACTTGCTCTAAGAAAGGAGGAAGTGTGTGAACCACCCTTCATTCAAAATATCACAACATCTGCACTTACATAAAGGAAAAAAGAAATGGAGCAAAATAAAATTATCCTATAATCCGATTATACAAAAGGCCAAACTCTTGAGTTGGGGCTGGTGGCCGTCGACCACATCATCGTCTCCATTTAAGAGAAAAAGGTTTGTTTGGCTCTTTTGTCCAATTATTTACATTAACCATATCTAAATGAAGAAGGAAAACACCATGATCAATACCTATGTTGCTCCTTTCTAGTGATCCAAATTTGAAGAAGGCCGATGGGGAGGGGCAGTTATAAGTGTCATCCTTTTTGTTTCTCCTATCCTTGCATTGTTGACCAAAACAACATCAAACCAAGTGCAATACAATCCAATGTAATGCTCACAAAATTTGAGCTCCAAACAAAGTCACAGGTCAACAATCACCTAATCGATCATAACACCATCGCAAATAAGGAAAACATAAACAATTAAATCAGCAACATGATATGCCATCCATTTCATACAAACATAGATTGCAATTCAAACATGCCACATTATTTACAAACAATTAAATCGTCATCATGAATCGCAGTGTAACATGAACACCATCAATTAGAAAAGACAGAGCTACATGGCAATAAACATACAGAGAGGAACTATTTTAGATCCTTCCTAAAAGTAATCTTCTGCATGATAACAAAAGAGCAGTCGATCTCTGATCTAATTGCAGACACAATCTGTAGAACCAACTTCTATGGAATTTGAACTTGTGAAATGTGGGGTGGAGACCTGAATGTAACAAATTGGTGTTAGGTGAATAATTCCAAACATATAAAATAATCAAAGACATGCGCAATCTAATTAGACAAATAAGTGAACTTTGCCATGCCTAAATTCGAAAGGCCAACATAAATCTCTCTTACGTTAACAAAACACACGCGCGCGTGCACACACACACACACCTGTGTTTTAATTCTCTTCCAATACTCAATGAGAAAGGCAAGAAGAAGCACAAGGTTGGAAAGAAGCTTCCAAAGAGAACAATCTATAAAGCGGACCACAAAAATTAGACAAAACCCAAAAACTAAACAGTAAAAAAAAAAAACCCTAAAATGAAAAAAAAAAAACTGCTAATATTCTATAAATCATAATATGGAGCACAACCCATCAATCATTTCCCCAAATAAGCTGCAAATCACAAAATTACCTACCCCAAATCGGCCTGAAAACTTACCAGGAAACCAAGGCTTTTATGGGCTTAAAATTTCCTTCAAATTGGGACCAAATTCACGGTTTTTCAGCAAGAAGTCGATGTACTTCGGGGTTTCTTAGAGAGAGAATCACAAGGTTGGAAAGAAGCTTCCAAAGAGAACAATCTATAAAGCAGACCACAAAAATTAGACAAAACCCAAAAACTAAACAGTAAAAAAAAAAAAAAACCCTAAAATAAAAAAAAAAAACTGCTAATATTCTATAAATCATAATATGAACTACAACCCATCAATCATTTCCCCAAATAAACTGCAAATCACAAAATTACCTACCCCAAATCTGCCTAAAAACTTACCAGGAAACCAAGGCTTTTATGGGCTTAAAATTTCCTTCAAATTGGGACCAAATCCACGGTTTTTCAGCAAGAAGTCGATGTACTTCGGGGTTTCTTAGAGAGAGAATCAAAGAGATTTCTAACGGCTTGGTGGTTTTTGAGCAACACAGTGCTGGTGTTGGTGATTTCTGATAGAGAAAGCGAGGAGAGAAAATGGAGATGGAACCAGAGTCGAGGCTATGTCGTAGAAGCAGAATCGATGGCTTCCACGATCATCAAGCATGACTGCACACGCATAACCCCTACCCCTCTAAACACCATTTCAGAACTATCGATCCTTTTCGAATAGATCGACCGATTCCAGAGACAGAGAAATGAGGAGTAAGATGAATGAGGTGAGAGAAGGGGGACAAAGGTGAGACCGTTTGTGTCGTTCTCGCGGGGTCTGCGAGACGGAAGAGGTAAGGAAGGTTTAAGAAGGAAATGGAAAAAGGCCGGCTTTACCGTTGTTTTGAATTTTCGTTTAGCACTGATTTTTTTAGCTTTTTTAGGGGGTTTGTAGAAGAATGTTGCAATTGCTGATGCCTGCACACATCTCTTTGTAAATATGAAAGATTTAAAAAGAAAAAAAAAATATATATGGAAGAGGGAGAAGTTTGAGAAAAATGTTAGGTATGGAGTGGGAATGTTTAGGCGCGAAGTTAGAAGCCATTATTTACGACGTGTAATTCGTGCCATAAAAGGTAGGGACTCAAATATATAGAAAATTCACTTTACGACATAACGTGATGCCTTAAAAAAGAAGAAAAGTGCGTCGTGTAAATTGTCAAATACGACACACAATGCTTAAGCTATAAATATTTTTATTTAACGACTTGCACAAAAGTGATACCGTGAATGCTACATTATGTGCAAGTATTACGACATGAACTTTATGAATGTCGTGAATAATATCATTTAAGGCATGCCAGTACTGTACGCCGTATATTTCAAGTCGTAAAAGATCCAAACTATTGTAGTGTTCCTTTCCCCTCATTTCTTCTCTCCCCTATTGGTCACTTCCCTTTTCACTCTCTTCCTCATTGGCCAGTTCCCCCCCTTCTTTCTCTCCTTTATATTTCATCTCCACCGTCCGACTTTTTTTTCTTTAAATCTGGGCCACACACGTGGCTGTCCAGATTAAGCTCCAAAAATCTGTAGCTTTCTAGAAAATAACCAATTTACTAAAATGCCCCTGACTTTAAACGTTAATATCTCATTCGTTATAACTCCAAATCATGATCTGTTTACGCCCATGAGTCCGTAGCGACGAGTACTACTAGAATACACCAAGAAAATGAATCTTACATAACTAGACAAGGCAATCAACAAAAGTCAACGCATTTGCCTTGAATGACATTTTTGTAAATTCACTTTATAAAATCGTAATAATTGGGGATGGGTCGTTACAATTAGTGACCTCAGTATCAATTATCCATATATTTGTTCCATCAAGATGCATAACAACACAATGAGTATATTAAGCCATTTAGCTAAAACACGAACAATAAAGGCCCAAAAGATATAGAGTGGAATTAAGGCAATTTACCAGAACACTATAGCAGAATCACTGTTTTGGCACTGCATTGTTCATGATACTGTAGCACGTACTGTAGCACGGTACTATTCTCAGTATTGTAGCACGACACTGTTCACTATTTTTTTTCTTCATGATACTGAGAAAAGTGGGTACAAAATTTAAGCACACAGGTCACCAAGATCAAACTGCTCTGATGTCAAGTTGAATTAAACATGCTAAAATACCAAAATTATATATAATAATATTTGAGGATTTCTTGTATATTCATTAATCTCCAAAGTGGAGTATATATAGGAGTTACAATTGGTATTAAATATGCACTTCATCAATGTAGGACAACAGACTACTATTTACCCTTTAACTATGTTTGTACCATATTTAGGGCCTCCGTATTTAGATCTCGTATAAATACTCGGAGGACTCAAATGTAACTATGTAATAAATGAAGGGGCAAATATGTAATGAGTGATGAACCCTTATTCTATAAAAGGACTCCTCACTCTCCTCATTAGGGAGCTCAAGGTTTAGGCCATGGAAAGAGAGACAAACACAGAAAATAGGCTAGAGAGCATACTGCCTCTAGCCTTCTTGTATATTCACCATTCAGAGTGAAACAATATCAACATCAGTGTAGACGTAGCCCAAACATTGAGGTGAACCACGATACATCTTGTGTTCTTTACTTTCTTGCAGATTCACGGTTGGATTTATGTTATTCCAAGATCCCTCCGATTTCGTGCATCAACAAACTAATATATAAATATAGGGTACACACCCTTAACTACTTTTCCCACACCCCTCCCTATTTTTTAGTACTTAATTGGTATCATACTATTTAATCTTCCATATATACTCCTTCCTATTTAATCTTTCATTAATTACCATCAAAAAGTAGGAAGGGTATATATGGAAGATTAAATAGTAGGATACCAATTAACTATTAAAAAAAAAAAGAGGTGTGAGAAAAGTAGTTAAGGGTGTTTGAAAATCACAAACCATAAATATATAACTCGCAACACAATACGCGTTCGAAATACCTTAGGTGTGTGAAACCAAAACTTCTTGTTCAAACATTTACTGCCGAGAAAGGAATCTCTCGGTCTGAATTTTCCAGCCTTGAAACCAAGGCCTTGCTGATCGCTTCTATAGTTTGGGTCCCCTGGACACAAGGCTCAGTCTCGATCACAATTTTCTCAAACATCAAGGTTCGACAAACGGTATTTCAGATTAATCATATAGAGATACTCGAACGTCAAGGTCATTGAGCAATCCACACATGAAGAAGCTAGAAGACTAACTTGTGGGAATGTTAAGGTAGAAGAGTCTCACATTGATAAAAGAGAAAACCTTGCAAGGACTTATAAGAGATTGTAATGCTTTCCATATTACCAATTAGTTTTATGATAAAATCTCAATTTTCTTCACAACCTGCTTGCAAGGGTAAGCAAAGCGTCCTTAGCGAAGCACTACAATGGAATTTCTTTGGTAGGGATTTTTCGTCGACCTTCAGTTGTAAATTCCTGTGAGTACAACCATTTAGCTTCCTTCACCTTATTAGTAGACGTCGGCGACTTCTGGTTAGACATCAATAATGCCACAAACAAGGCAAAAAACGTTTGATAAAACACATAACCCCCGAGAGAAATTTGATTGATAGATTGATGTGAGGCCTTTTACTCGGATGATCGTACTCTGTCTACGACTCAAATTTTATTCCCAAACGAAACTCTCAGCGAGAATAAGGATTGATTCTCGGTGAACCACTTTCACGAAGACTACATTTCCGAACTAAACTCTTAGACGAAATCCTATGAATGGCCAAAAATCAATTTACCCAGAATATTATAATCTGGACTTGGAATCAAAAGGCCCGAAATAACCCAAACAGTTCAACTTTAATCTAAGCCCAAAGGCCATATATGAATTTGGGTGCAAACAAAAACATCTAAAAAGTTGTATAAAATAAAATCTCACCAGGTATTCGCACCGCAAAATAAAACAAATAAGATGCAACACGTGACCATGCACGTTGGCGTAAGGCGAGACTACCCTTCACCATTCATCGCATGTGTCGTGTGTGGCTACTGGTTGTTGTGAAACACTGCTA
Source organism: Malus baccata (assembly GCA_006547085.1). Classification (NCBI taxonomy): domain Eukaryota; kingdom Viridiplantae; phylum Streptophyta; class Magnoliopsida; order Rosales; family Rosaceae; genus Malus; species Malus baccata. The sequence continues at coordinate 104,386 of VIEB01001082.1, forward strand.
TGAAATTCAGAGGGGGATGGTAATTTTTGAGGGTATTAGAGAATTAAGAGATTTTGTATGTACTTATAAGAAGTTAATTATCAAACCTCAACTTCCTCTAAAAATAAGTGGATAAAAATGTCAAAAACTGATAATCCGTCCTTGATCTGGAATATCTGCTTCGTACGTTATGTCTCTAGTGTTGTACTGGTGCATGTGCTTATCATCACCATCAAGTGGAGGAAAGTGCGAGGAAGCAGCCATAAGGTAACGGACGTTGTTCCCGTGAGCCATGTGGACCTCCTGCATTCGTGGCGGGTCACTTTTCTCCATTTTGGAGATTGTCTAGCCTTTCGTTAAACTTGGAGCATGCAAAAACACGAAACATACAATGTCCTACTGTTCACGCTCTCCCTTCATCTTTAATTAGTTTGAGGCCTCCAATTCCTAGCTACTTATCTAGAGAGGAAATTAATTAAGGAAGATCGATCGATCGATAGATAGATATACGATGAAGGACCAGCTACTATTTTCCAGTGATGAATCAACAACAGATCATCCTGATGACTATTCTAATTCTTCAAGATCAATAGCTCCTAATGATAATGATAGTGATAATAACAACTATTATTGGTGGAGATGGGCTGCAGAGTTTGATCATGTAAAGAAGATGCAGATGAAGCTTGATCATGAGCGCCTCATATTCCCTGGCGGTGGCAGGGCATCTAGTCATTTTACAGCAGCAGCAAGGATGCGAGTGGTGAGAGAGTTGGAGAGACTGGCTTTGGTATCAACCCATCAGGAAGGGGTGAATGAGCTTCGGCACAAGCTGCTCATGTATCGCTCGGGTGACTTCTGGATACCAACAGGAGGTCTTGCTAAGGAATACATGGACATTCCGCCGGTGGCCACAATTCTCTTGGTTGGCTTCTCTGCTTCTGGTAAAAGCTCTCTTGTCAACCTCATGTACTCCGTTTTGGGTCGCTCTGGACTCGTACCCTTTGCTCAAACATCACCACCACCTGGTATGCTACCTTTTAATTTAACTCCATCACTTCTTATATATGCACATTGCACAGACACATAATAATAAATCATTAATTTTTATAATATTAATTAAAATTGTAGGAAGTTTTTCAAATAATCCGAAGAGTACTAGTATGATTCTGAAAGAGCACAATGTGCTGAGGTCTTTGCGAAGTGGCTTCTGTGTGTATGACTCGAGGGGATTTGACTACAACCGAATAGGCGAGGGCCTTGAAGAATTGTCAAGTTGGATGAGTGATGGGATTCACCATAACCAAGTGTGCTTGAGACCGGGCGATGACGTCGAAGAATCCGTGTTGATGAATCTTCCTGATATGGATGTGATTTCAAAGTTTGCGAGGAGGAAAGTCAATTGTGCAATGGTGGTGGCTAACATGGCAGAAATCTACAAGGCCTTTCAAGCTGGTGATTCTAAGCCAATGGACGCCACAAAACAGCTTTTCTGCTCTGTCAATAATGCTTTCACCAATATTTACAGTAAGTTAGTTTTCTATCGTCTTAATGTATGTAAATCTTGTTTCCTTGAAATTTAATGAGTTGCTGCATATATATTATATATGTATATATGCATACAGATGATGAGAGCACCATTTTGATCTTGACACATGGTGACATGTTAACAACTGAGGAGAGGATTGAAGGGCGGCTGAAAATATGTAAGTGCCTCGGTGTATCGGAGACGAGTGGAGTATACGACATCGTAACGTGCCTTAGCGAGTATGGATTTCTTGCAGAAGAATCAGACCCGGTTTCAGCCTACGCCCTGAGTGAAGCAGTATATATGGCGTTGCTCCTATCAGACAGGACCCACTCTCCCAAAAAAACCCTTGGGGATTGGGCAGTGCTTATATTGTCCTCCATCATGTGCTTTCTTGCTTCTATATTTGGTCTCCTTGCTCAGATTTGCCTCAAACTCGGTCGACACAGCAAAGATGTATAGAATCAATCAGGTTTAGTGGTGGGGGCTGTTGGAAAGTCACCCAGGCCTAGAGCAATTTGGTTTCTTATTTTTTTCTTTGTTTTTTTCCAGTAAGGTAAGGATTAGGATTCATTTCATTTTTTCTAGAATTCAAGATTATTATCCTGTTTGTTTCATGTTCAGGCTTTATATATCATTGCAAATGTAGGAAAGATTAAATCTTATAGAGATGTAGTCCTTTTATTATGTAGTTGTCTTGAAATAAGTTATCATAATTTGTAATCAGTTTTTCTTCCTTTCTCATTTTCAATTTTTTAACATTGGTATCAGAACGAGTGATATGATTTTTACCACCTGCACAAATAGGAATAAAAACACTTAAAAATACTTGTAAGAATACATGTTATCGTAGTATAGCAGCTTAAGTAAGATAGTTTTTCACAGGGATTAAATGAATAATTTATGTAAAATCCAAATCTTAATTAATTATTTGAAAACAAAGTTTGGAAAAAGTTGATTTTATGAACTAAAATATTAAAACTGAATTTAAAATAAAAACAATTAAATAAATCAACTAGAAAACAATTTAAAAAAAATCAATTTGAAGAGACACTAGGGTTCCGCCGTCACCTTAACACTCTACGTAGTTCTTTCAGTTACTTATGAATTACCCATGCATATTTTGACAGTTAGGTTTTTCTAATATATATGGTTTTCCTAATATATATCCTACTTGGAACCTCCAACATAGAACGTGTATTTAACATGCAACCCATCCGGCCATTCAAATCATATATATATGAACATGAAATACTCATTAAGTTTTTTGAAAACCTTTTGAAAAACAATGCAACCCTTAAGGCATGATGTTCATCTTAAGTGAAATTACAATTATTAACCACAAGAAACCAACGCCAAATTCAGGAAACCTTTCCATCAAAGTTGCATCAAATTACTTTTCTAAATATTCTATTAGTCGCAAATCACTAAGACAATTAGATAGTTTAAACACGATGATTAATAATTTATAAAAACATCCTTTTTCATTGAATTTTCAAATGTTTTACAGGTAGAAGCATTGGTGTTAAAATAAGCTCTCGTTTAGTTTTAGGCAGTTCGACTTCAACTGAAACATGATGTTGTGGAAGGAGACTCAAAAATCATAATGTAAATTATGCAGAAACAATTACAAATTTCACAGCAAATTTAGTATCTTATACAAGACATATGACATCTTACAAGACAAAATCTATTATATGTTTCATCATATTTACATAAAAACCAATATGGCAGCAGATGACTCAACTAATTAATTAGGCCATAACTATGAGATGTACATGTTTGATTTTGTAATTTTTCCAAGTCATGCCTACGATTAATTTTGATATGTACCGATTAGAGATTTATAGAAGTTTTCTTTGTAATTTTATTCCTTTGTTAAAAAAGGGTTTTTTTTTTTTCACAAATGATCCTTGAAATTAACCCTCACCATCAAGATTTTATCTGAAATTGAAAATCAATCAATGTAGTCCCTGAAATAGGTGTCGTAAATTAATGTGGTCATTTCGTTACAATTCTGTTAAATGATGATGTGACACATAAATGGGCCCCATAAGTCATTTTTTTCTCACAAATGGTCATTGAAATTGAAAATTGACCAATGTAGTCATGCAAGTAAGTGTCTCAAATCAATGTAGTCATTTCATTACAATTATGTCAAAAATTCTAATGCAACACATAAATGGGTCACACAAGTGTAATTAAATTAAAAAAAAAATTACAAATAGGTTTAATAATTTAATAGTTAATAAAAAAATTGTCAAACCAAAAACCCTAATCTTGCAATCATCTCTGATCCCAGTCTATATTTCTCTACCTCCTTCACTCTCTATTCTCTAAAAAAAAAAAAAAAATCAATACACTCATCTTTACACACTTCAACACCTTTCACCTAGTTGAATTTGGATCGAGATCACCTTTGGTGACAACTTGCCCTATTGGCAATAACTTCTGGGACATCACCGTTAACATTTAGACAATTAACATCCTCACAACCTTAATCTTGGAGAGCTTATTCAGCGTTTCCTTGGTGGTTTGGTGATGCAAAGAACGGCGAGGTCTGCTTTGAGATAATGAGGTTATAACTAAGGTGTGTCTATTGTTGGTTGAAAAATATTTCCACACCCCCTTTTAGGCCTTGGTTAAGCCTTGTGCCTTTGAGAATTTTTGGAAGAGCTCTCTTTGGAGTAAGCCCTATTATAAGAAAAAATAGCCATTGTGCAAAAAGGTATTTAGACAACTTTTTTAATTAATTATTAAACCCACATCAGCACATAACTATTTTTTTTTACAAAATAGTGGCGGAATGATCATATTGATTTGCGACATCTATTTTCAAAGACTACATTGATTGATTTTTAATTTTAGAGACCATATTGATAGTGTTGATGCACAAAATCAGTGAGGAATTTGGTACAACAGAAAGTGTGAAGTTTGTGACTTTTGCTAGATTGCTCCGGTCACTAGTGTAGATAAGTATGTAAATGGATAGGGACAGGGAAGCAAATACAAGATGTACGTGGTTCACCAAGTTTGGCTACGTCCACGGAGTAGAGGAGTTCTCATTAATTGTGAAGGGTTTACACAAGTACATAGGTTCAAGCTCTCCTTTAGTGAGTCCTAGTGAATGATTTAGTACACATGACATTCGGAAATATTGTGGGAGAATGATCTCCTTTTATAGAAGAGTTTCTAGGTTTGTTCTGACATTGACACGTGTCGTGTTGTGATTGGCTTCTGATGTTGACACGTGTTGCGCTGTGATTGGCTTATGATGTCAACACGTGTCGCATTGTGATTGACCTCCTGGTTGGAGGGAAACTCTTATGGGTCCTTGACGGTATAACGTTGACCGGTGCCTAGTAGTTTTGGGATTGGTCAAGTATGGTACAAACAGTGCTCCCCTAAGTTCCCGAGTGAGGGAAGCTCCTCGGTTGGGTACTTGCAAGATCCAAGCCGTTGAGTAATCACGAAACTTCTAAGTACCGAAGTGTGGTATCGTCTTCACTTGCCTTATCTGTCTCATAGGTAGATGTGGCATTTTCTCTGGAAGTACTCTTCCTCCATCCAGGGGTGGTATCTTTAACCGGTGGAGATGCACAAGGTAATGTATCAATTTCACTTGAAGCTTACTTGTAGTTTCATGCTTGGTCAAGCGCGATACAAACCATGTAGTAGGAGTCCCCCAAGTCACCGAGCTAGGAGATCTGCCGAAAGAGGTGACAGACAAGGTAAGCAATCAGAGCTCCAAGCAATCAGTCCCAGATCAGAAGTTTGATTTCGAGTTCCGGCTAATTGTTTTCATTCTCCCTATCTTGCAGGTAGCATGAAGGATAAAAAGAAGAAAAAGGAGAAGAGATGATATGAGATATTTTTTCTTTTGAAGAAGTAGCTTCCACATGCTTATTCTTGAACTGGGCTGGAAGGTTTTCTGGTTTCCTTCAGAGTATAAGGCCGACTCAAGAATTTGAGGGTCAAAACAAGTCCATCAAATCTAGAGTACGTTCAACCCTGATGATATGAGATACTTTTGCCGTTGACAAAGTAGTGGATGTATCGACATGTGTTATGTTACACTTGTCTCCACATGCTTCCTTGTATCCTTCTCACTTACCCTATCTGTTCCTCAGGCAGATGTGATATCTTCTCTGGAAGCATAAGATGTTGAAGAAGAGTACTCGAGAGCAATGCTAGAAAAGTAATCAGGTAAAGGGTTTCAGGCAGTCAGTTCCTGACTGGAAGCTTGATTTCAAGTGCTGACTGATTTTCTCCTTGTTTTGCAGGTAAGAACAAGGGCAAAGGAAAAGACAGGGAAAAAGCATGATATGGGATACTCTTGCTTTTAACCCTGATGATATGAGATATTCTTGCTCTAGTATAGCTTGTTTGCAGAGGTATTATCGGGGGGAAAGAAAGCTGAATATTTCGAAAGGCTTCGTTGAGAGTGCCCTCTCATATATGAGGAAGGGTTGAGCATTTTTGCAGGTCTGCCTGTCCGTTGGGGATGGAGGTCGACATATATAGGAGTCTCCCTAACAAAAAGTAGTAATGCTATTCCTTTACCCTGCTTGGTCATAGCACGGTAGTGGGAGCTGCCAGCTTCACATGTTTTAACTCTGTCAGAGCACTTTGAAAAAGTGGTATGTGGTATCTGGCTCTCGAGATTCGGAGAACGATGCTTCTTCGATTTTTGAGAAAGCAATCATGCTGGGGGTCTGGCTCTCGAGATTCGGGGAGCAGTGTCTCTTCGATTTTTGAGAAAGTAATCATGTTGGGAGTCTGGCTCTCGAGATTCGGAGGGCGGTGCCTCTTCGATTTTGGAGTAAGCAATCTTGTTGGGAGTGTTTTCTCGGATGTGAGTAAAGGTTGGGCATGTTTGCTAGTCTACCTTGCCACGAAGCACGGAGGTTGACACACAGGGACTTCAATTATCCAGCAGTGGTACTGTTCCTTTACCCTTGTGGGTAATAATATGTTAGCTAGACCTTCAAAATTTATGTGTCTAAACTTTGTTAGTGCTGTTTCTAAGATAACAGACTACTTTCCAAACGGTCTGATTAGTTGACTATTAAGGATTCTCTGGCTCTCAGTGTTCAGTGTGCAGGTTCTGTGTCTAGTATGGCCTAACGCCTATTTGCTCGAACCCGCCAAGTTGAATCATTGGCGGCTGAAGTGATAAGTCTCAAACAGGAGATCAGAGGGCTCAAGCATGAGAATAAACAGTTGCACAGGCTCGCACATGACTATGCTACAAACATGAAGAGGAAGCTCGACCAGCTGCAGGAATCTGATGGTTAGATTTTACTTAATCATCGGAAGTTTGTGGGTTTGTTCCAAAGGCATTTATTGCCTTCGTCTTCTGAGGTTGTACCGCATAATGAAACTCCAAATGATCAACCTTCGGTGCCTCCTCATTCTGGGGTTCTGCCTAGTACTGAGGCTCCGAATAATCACCTTCCGGTGCCTCTTCTTTCTGGGGCTCTGTCGACTAATGAGACTTCTCATGAGCAACCTTTGTGAAAGCTCCCTCTTATTTGTTTATTTTGATTTATGTATATGTACATATTTGTAACTTATCGGAGATATCAATAAACAAGCTTCGCTTCATTTCAACGTATTGTGTTAAATACACCAAGACCTTCTTCACTAAGTTCTTTGATTTTTTTCTTTTGTTGAAGCTTGTATGTTAAAACTTTGAGAGTGAAGCATGTATGTTGAGGTAGTGCACTCTTAATTTCCCGAGTGAGGAAAACTTCTCGGTTGGAGACTTAAAAAATCCAAGTCATTGAGTGGTCGTGAGACTTTCAAGTATCAAGGTGCAGTAGCACATGGTAGGAGTCCCCCCAAGTCTCCGGTCGAAGGAGTTGACGAATGAGGCATTTTCTTTCTAAGTGGTAGCCCAAAATTCCTCATTCATATATATTTCTTATGAAAGTTGTTAGGCCCAAAGAAGAGGAGCCCTAGGCAATTTTATTTTATGTTTTTCTATTTTTTTTTCGAATTTTGTTTTAAAGCTTTGTAGGTGAAGTTTTGGTGTTGAAGCTTTGTAGGTGAAGCTTTGTTGGATACCATGAAATGATTTTGCTTTACACTATCTTGATCAAGATAGTGTGAAGCTTTTGTAGGTGAAGCTTTTGTGTTGAAGCTTTGTATGTGAAGCTTTTGTGGGTAAAGTTTTTATGGGTTAAGTTTTTGTGGTGGGTGAAACTTTTGTTTGTGAATACGTGAAGCTTTTAAGGGTAAAGCTTTTGTAGGTGAAGCTTTTGAGGTGGGTGAAGCTTTTGTAGGTGAAGCTTTTGTGGTGGGTGAAACTTTTGTGGGTGAAGCTTTTGTTGGTGAAGCTATTGTGGGTGAAGCTTTTGTAGGTGAAACTTTTGTGATGGGTAAAGCTTTAGTGGTGGGTGAAACTTTTGTGGGTGAAGCTATTGTGGGTGAAGCTTTTGTTGGTGAAGCTTTTATGGGTGAAGCTATTATGGGTGAAGCTTTTGTAGGTGAAACTTTTGTGGTGGGTAAAGCTTTAGTGGTGGGTGAAACTTTTGTGGGTGAAGCTATTGTGGGTGAAGCTTTTGTTGGTGAAGCTTTTATGGGTGAAGCTTTTGTGGGTGAAGCTTTTGCGTTGAAGCTTTGTAGGTGAAGCTTTGGAGTTGAAGCTTTGTAGGTGAAGCTTTTGTGTTGAAGCTTTGTAGGTGAAGCTTTTGTGTTGAAGCTTTTGTAGGTGAAGCTTTGGAGTTGAAGCTTTGTAGGGTACCATGAATTGATTTTGCTTCACATTATCTTGATCAAGATAGTGTGAAGCTTTTAAGAATTTGTAGTTGTCCTCTATTGATGAAGCTTTGTTGAATTTTCGATTGTTTTTTTTGGAAACTAGAAATTTGAAAATGTGAGAGAGACAACATATACAAATTTTGCTTTCACAATGTTGAGAAAGAGATTGTGATGCAAGCCACACCTTGTAGTAGTTGAAGGTTTGGATGAACCATGTAAATTGAATTTGCTTCGAACGGTCTTGATCAAGAGTGTGTGAATCTTTCTATAAGTTGTAGTTGCCCTTCATTGATGAAGCTTTTGTTGGCACCATAAATTGGTTTTCCTTCACACTGTCTTGATCAAGAATGTGTTAAGCTTTTGAGAATTGTGGTTGAACTCCTTTGATGAAGATCTTGTTGGTAGCATAAATTGGTTTTGCTTCACACTGTCTTGATTAAGAGTGCGTGAAGCTTTTGAGAATTGTGGTTGAACTCCTTTGATGAAGCTCTTGTTGGCACCATAAATTGCTTTTGCTTCACATTGTCTTGATTAAGAGTGTGTGAAACTTTTGAGAATTATGGTTGAACTCCTTTGATAAAGCTCTTGTTAGCACCATAAATTGGTTTTGCTTCACACTTTCTTGATCAAGAGTGTGTGAAACTTTTGAGAATTATGGTTGCCCTCCATTGATGAATCTCTTGTTGGCACCATAAATTGGTTTTGCTTCA
>VIEB01001082.1:123362-182721 GCA_006547085.1 Malus baccata
TTCCTTCTTTCGTTGCCTCGCACCAAGTGTAAAATGGGTGTCATTCTGCGTGCTGTGACTTCCTTCGCTCACCATGTTGGAAAGGGATGCCTGGTCAAAAGAGAGTCTACGAATGGTGGAAACCAGTTTAACAAAGCTGAAGAGAGTGGGAATAAGTGTCGTTCTCACAAACGACGCCAAATGTTGATGCACAAAATTAATGAGGACTTTGGTACAACATAAAGTGTGAAGTTTGTGACCTTCGCTCGATTGCTCCGGTCCCTAGTGTGGATAAGTATGTAAATGGATAGGAACAGGGAAGCAAACATAAGATGTACGTGGTTTACCCAGATTGGCTACGTCCACAGAGTAGAGGAGTTCTCATTAATTGTGAAGGGTTTACACAAGTACATAGGTTCAAGCTCTCATTTAGTGAGTACTAGTGAATGATTTAGTACAAATGACATTCGGAAATATTGTGAGAGAATGATCTCATTTTATAAAAGAGTTTCTAGTTTTGTTCTGACATTGACACGTGTCGTGTTGTGATTGGCTTCTGATGTTGACACGTGTTGCGCTGTGATTAGCTTATGATGTCGACACGTGTCACATTGTGATTGGCCCCCTGGTTGGAGGGAAACTCTTCTGGGTTCTTGATGGTATAACGTTGACCGGTGCTTAGTAATTTCGGAATTGGTCAAGTATGGTACAAACATATGGTGTGAGTCAGTTTTAGAGACCATCTTGATGGTGTGGGTCAATTTTAGGAACCATTTGTGATAAAAACCCGTAAATCTTATGAAGCCCATTTATGTGTCACATCAGCCCTTAATGGATTTTTTAACAAAATTGTAACGAAATAACCATATTGATTTGCGACACTTATTTCAAGAACTAAATTGATTAATTTTTAATTTCAGAAATCATCCTAATAGTGGGAGTTAATTTCAGATATCATTTACGATAAAAACCGAAATAAAAAAAGCAAGTCCAACCAATGCTTCTGGATTCCTCTTGCCTAGAAGGTGACACGTAGGCCTGGCATTTTGGACCCAACCCGTTAACCCGACCCGATCCAACCCGTTAATATTTGTATTTGGGTGGATGCTTAACGGGTCGGGTCGCTAACGGGTGAACCCGTTAACAACCCGTTAAATAACGGGTCACTTTGGGTCAACCCGTTAGACCCGTTAGGACCCGTTAACACCCGTTAGCACCCATTAGTTGAGGATATTTTAGTAATTTTAGTAAAATCTTAATAACAAAAAATAAACTTTATGCAAAAAAATAATAATAATAATTGTTAACGGGTGATAACGGGTGAAACGGGTGACCCGTTAACTTAATGGGTCGGGTTCGGGTGACCCGTTAGCTTAACGGGTTGGGTTCGGGTGACCCGTTAACTTAATGGGTCGGGTTCAACCCGACCCAAACCCAATAAACCCGACCCGTTTACAGGTCTAGTGACACGCAAAGTACACCAAACAACATTCTAAACCGTTGCCACGTCAGTACATGTACATTACACTCCCAACCCCACTTGACGCAACCAATGGATCTCTATTCTATTCTATTCTATTCTATTCTAGCTGCTTCCATTCCATTCCATATGAATAAATTGTAGCAGCTACCAGGACTTCCCCCGGATCCAACTTAGTCACTCCAACCCCATCAATTCAGTTTCAAGAAAAGCTTACAACTTGAATAACAATTGATACTTACGAGGCTTTAGCTAGTGAATACTGAATAGCGATCGATGTTCAAAATGCAATATTATTATTCAAGACTGTCGTTGGGTGCAGCTTCTGTAGCAAAAACCAGGTCGATTTGGGGCCATGGTCCTCATCAATTAGCCGCAGCTCAATTAGTAGTACTACGAGGACTTGATTCTGCCACCGCTAGTCGCACCGGCACTGCTGACCCAGCCATTCACGCTGGTGGGGACTATAAATCTGACCCTGGTCTCACCACCGCAGACCCTCAAGTAAGATTTGTTTAACTTTTATATATATGGACATTAATTAATTTGCAGCTTTATCAAGTAAATTAATTCATATAATTCAGAGACATGTCTATTTCTAAACTCCAATTATACATAATTAATTTTGCTCTCAAGTAGTGCATTAATTTATTTCTAAAATCCCAACATATACACACATATATGTTTAGGGTACAGAAGACGTTGCACAGGAGAAACCGGCTGTTGTTGAGCAGCGTGGCGCCAGCGGCAGAGGAAAAGGAACAGAACCTCTTGCACCTCCTAATAAACCCTCGTATCCAAACGTGAGTTCCCCAAGGCTAGAGAACACAGGAGTGAACCTGCAGCCCTCGGACCACCCAACCAATTATACTCAGAAGAGACATATAAGCAGCCACGGAAGAGCAGCTACTAGTTTGTTGGAAAAGGTGAGCTGTGTGGGGCTGGACGGCACACCATTGTCAATTGACTCATCAAATGAAATGGACACGCAGGAAAAAGAGCAGTCGATGAGAGATAGAGATAGAGACCGGAAGGAGGAGCGTGAAGAGGATGATAGAGAGTACTACAAGCATCACAAGGCCACACCACTGTCAGAGGTTGAGTATGCAGACACCCGAAAGCCCATTACGCGTGCAACAGACGGCACGGCAGACTCTGTTTCGGAGTCTGGTGCAGGTAGAGATGTCTTTGGATGGAGGCCCGAGCAGTTGGACACGGCTGAGGAGGCACTCAGTAGAGCTGCAAGGATATGGAAAGAGAATGCCATCCGTGGGGACCCTGATGCTCCTCAGTCCAGGGTGCTCAGAGCTTTACGTGGGGAGTCATTCTAACTCTGATCAGTTTACTCATTGTGTATATACATCTGTAAACAATTTTCCAATTCCACATTTATTTTTATCATAATTAGCTTTATTAATTTACAGTACTGCATAAATATATTAAGTGGCGTTACTTATGAGCATGTTGTATGTAGCATCCTTGATCTCGAGCAAAAACCACTCCTTTGTATTACATTCAGTAATATAGTCGGTTTTGTGTGTTACTCTTTTTAAAACTCAGCTCTGCACATTTGTCTGTTTTGATTTATTTCAATATAAATCAATCTTAAATGGTTTACAACATATAATAGGAATGTAATAGTGGAGATTAATGTAAATATTGTAATTTGATTTTCATCTTTCAATTATAACCATATAAGGTTTACGTTGTCCCCTGCATTGTCCTTTATTTAAATACTAACTAAAAGATTGCAAGGGGTTTGTACCTAAAAACGTAGGTAAGTTCGGTTTGCTCTTCCTCAATTGTACAAAAATAGAATCGCAAGCGGGACTAATGCGGTAGCATATATATAAGGTCACGGTTAAATGAAACCTTCAACGTCTTGGTTGGTAAACGGGGTATTTAATCTACATGGTACTATTGACTATAACCATTCGGTTAGAGATACCAGTACTCTTTCTAAAAATATAAAAAGAAGAAAATAAAAGAAGGGGTTCGTTTTAGGCTTATTGAGTTACTGCTCCCACTTGCGCGCCTAGTCATATATGCAAACAATCCGTCATCCCTACACGATGTATATTCTCCTCAACCATTTACCAAGTGCCACAATAGCAATGCATGCTTCATAGGAATCGCTTGCCCAAATGGAAGGAGTCTTTAACACTACGATCTTTGATAGTGAAGATTAACTTGCATAGGACTTTCACTACATTGAAGACATTTTGAAGGAAAAAGTGGGTTGTAATTCTTAATGAAGAAAATGTGTTTTTTAATGTTATCATATTGTCTGGACTAATAAGAACATCTTTTCTTCGTTAGTAATCTTTAATATGGACAAAATATGAAAGTTCTCATTTATTTGTCCTTCAAAATGCCTTCAATAGTCTTATCTAAATTAGTCCTCCCTATCAAACAAGGACTATGCGTTGTTGAACATCCTACTTCCGTCACCATTTTGGTAAAAGTTTCTCCTGAGAGAAATTTCTTGCTCCACACTGGTTACCAAAAATCCTACTCGAGCTCATTTCTGTCACCTAGACATTTCTTTCCCAAATTTTTTGGCCTAGTAAGCTTCGCCATATTTGTTTGTTGATCCATATTTGTGGATCAAGCAAGAGTAGGGAGTGTAGAAACTAGTAAACGTGGCGGTGGGTTGGTATCATTTCAAAAAGAGAGCCTTCTTTTATTTTATTATTTTAGATTTTTAGGGAGGGATCTCTTGTTGACAAAATTTGAGTTTTTATAGGGTACGAAGAAGTATTCAACTTCATGGATATTGGGGTGGGAGAGGAGAAAGAGTGTTTTTTTTTTCAAATATAAAATAAAATGATTAATAAGGTGAAAAGAGAGTTTGACCTTATTAAAATAAAGTAAGAGGGGAAATTTTAAACATAGAACGTATGTGCAATATATAAGACTTTAAGGGTGAGTTTGTTGTACTGAACTATCTCAGACTGGACTAGATTCAATGATTAACGTGGACTGGGTTAGACAAGACTATTAGGAAAATGTATTTTCATTTCACAAACAAAATAAAGTTACACTTTGAGTATATATACAAGCTGTGAAAGCCAACTATACAGTAACATCTTTCTAACTAAGGAAATCTTATCATAACAAACTAATAGTTTCCTTAACATCTAAGTATTATCCTAGAAGATGAGTTTACAATATTGCCCTTAATATCCCCTTTCAACGAAACTGTGGAACTCGAAGTTGAAGTTTGTCTCGAAGAAACAGAAATCTGGATTTAGAGAGAGACTTGGTGCATATATCCGCCACTTGATCTTGTGTACAAATGAAGTGAAGAGAGACTTGTTTGGTCAAGACTTTTTCCCTAATGTAGTGATAGCCGATTTCATCGTGTTTCGTCCTAGCATGAAAAATGGGATTCTTGGCAAGGGATATGGTTGAGACATTATCACACCAAAGTTGAGGAGAGCAAGGCAGACAATAACCAATATCAACTAGCAATTACAGATCCAAGTCATTTCAAATGCAGTGTTTGCAAAGGACATATACTCTCTATCCGCCACTTGATCTTGTGTACAAATGAAGTGAAGAGAGACTTGTTTGGTCAAGACTTTTTCCCTAATGTAGTGATAGCCGATTTCATCGTGTTTCGTCCTAGCATGAAAAATGGGATTCTTGGCAAGGGATATGGTTGAGACATTATCACACCAAAGTTGAGGAGAGCAAGGCAGACAATAACCAATATCAACTAGCAATTACAGATCCAAGTCATTTCAAATGCAGTGTTTGCAAAGGACATATACTCTCTGTTGATAAATGAGCTACAATTGGTTGCTTTTTAGCACTCCAACTTATGATTGAATTTCCTAGAAAGATACAATAACCTCAAGTGGATTGCCTATCCAAAACACAACCAGCCTAGTCATCATCTAAGCAGGCTTTAATGTAGGGATTAGTGGAGCATTTAGAAAACCAGAGGCCAAGATCAATGGTCTTTTAAGATACTTAAGCATTCTCTTAACATCTTGGAGATGGGAAACTCTTGGAGTATGCATGAATTGACAAACAAGATTAACTGCAAAGCTGAGATCTGGCCTTGTCCATGTCAAATATTGGAAAGCACCAACCAAGGATTGATACTCAGAAACATTATAAATGAAAGGAGAATCATGATCAAGGTTGAAGGTGTTGAGTGGTGTACTGCAGGACTTAGCTCTAACCATTTTGGCATTAGTTAACAGGACCAAAATGTATTTAGTTATGAAAATACCAGTGGAAGACCTTCTTACCTCAATCCCAAGAAAGTAATGCAAAGCTCCAAGATCTTTGATAGAAAACGTAATGATGAGCTGTTTGATCACATCTTGATGAGTTGTTTGATCACATCTTGACAAGCTGCAGATGAAGGACCAGTGACCAAAATATTGTTCACATAAACTAAAATGATCACCAATGTAGGATCCTTTTTAACAAAAAGAGAGTGATCACTTTGAGAGCCAACAAATCCGAGATAATGAAAAGCAGCATGTAATTTATCATACCAGGCTTGGGGAGCCTGTTTAAGGCCATACAAAGATTTATGTAGCTGGCACACATGATTTAGTTTTGTATAGACTTCAAATCCAAGAGGCTGCTGCATGAAAATAGATTTAGAGAGAGTGTCATGCAAAAAGGCGTTACTGACATTGAGTTGATTCAAAAGCTAGTCAAATTGGGCAGCAAAAGTGAGTAAGAGTCTGAAGTCACAAGTTTAGCCACAGGGCTAAACGTTTCAATGTAATCAAGGCCTTTCTATTGATGGAAGCCTTTTGCAACAAGTCGGGCATTGTAACATCAGGCTTTCATTTAATTTGGAAACCCCACTTGCAACCTACAATGTTCTGAGATGAATTGTGAGGAACCAGAGGCCATGTGCTAGTGCTGAGGAGAGCATTAAACTCTTCTTGCATTGTATGGCGCCAATGTTGGTGTTCGGAGGCCTAAATATAGGTTGTGGGAATGTAATCAAGTGACAAATGAAAGGGTAATGGATCTTTAGTTGCAGTGAGAGCCTTACGTTTGAATATACCAAACTTAGATCGTATTTGCATAGGATGGGTGTTGAGTGGTAATGGGGAAAGATCACTAGATGAAGTTGACAAATCTGATTGAGGTATAAAACAGTAATTGGATGCATAAAACAGTGAAGTGAGAATGATAAAGTTGCATAAAACAATAATTATCAATTAAAAATTGATTGGCAGAAAGGAGGTTATGTTTCAAATCAAGCACATATAACACATTTTTTAGTGTAAAACTGATATGGAAGTATTAATAGTAGAAAAACCAGAGTGAGTGATAGGCAAACCTTTGCCATCCCCAATGTACACTTGTTCAGGGCCTGTGTAAGCTTCAGGATTCTGGAGAGTGGCATAATTGTTGGCCATGTGAGAGGTTGCACTAGAGTCAACAAGCCATGTAGGAAAAGAATTAGAAGTGATGGCAACTAGGGCAGATTAAGATGACTTGCCACTGTAGTGAGGATCCATGCAATGAGGGCAATCATAAGCTTCATGGTCAAATTGGTGACAAATTTGACAAGAAAGTTTCCTGTTAGATGAGGAAAAATTGTTCTAAGCTCCACGATTGTAACGCTGATTGCTGCCACGGTTGTAATGATTGAATCTCTGATTATTATTTTCTTGAAATTTCCACGATTGTTGTAGTTGCCTTGATTGAAATTCTAATCCATTCCATGACTTTGAGTGTTGAAAGTAGATGAATTATGAGCAACATATCCTTGAAAGTTAGAATTGATAGGCAAAAGAAGAATACCATTTGAAGTGTTGTAGGCCTGAAATGATGATGTTGATGCACTTTTCTTTCAATTATTTAATTGGATATCTTTGTTGAGTAGCAGACCATGTAACTTATGAATTGTCGTAGAACCAAGGTGAAACTAAATTGCATCCACAAAAGAATCAAATTCTAAAGGTAATATGTGGAGAATAACAGAGTTAATTCAGAATCTTCGACTAGAGCTCCAGCACTGGCAAGAGCATCAACGATTTCCTCAATGTGTTGAAGATATTGACCAGCAGTGAGATCACATTTGGTTAGATTGCGAACACGAGATCAGAGTTTGTGGATGTGAAAATGTGAGGCGATTGCAAGATGCAATTCCAATTTAGATTAAAGTCATCGAATTGAGCATACTCCAATAATATAGGGAATTAGGGATTCAGAAAGAGTTGAGTTGATCCAGATGAAAATGTTTTGATCATTCTCAAACCAAGCAACATACGCCAGATTAAGATTGCAATTACCAGAAGAATCAATGAGAAATTGAGGTGGTGTCGGCGATGATTCATCAATAAGACTCGTGAGATTATACCAACGAAACATTGGAGCAAAGATAGCGCTCCATGTCAGGTAATTGGTAGTGCTGAGCTTAATCGTAACCATAGATCTGATCTTCTGAATTGTAATGGAAACAGAAATCGAAGAATTAGGGTTTGAGGGTGCAACCAGAGGAATAACTTGAGAATTTGATTCCGATGAGGGAGAGGCAGATGTCGCCATGGCCAAAGACGAAGACTTGAGAAATCACATAAACAATCAAGATCAGAGAGACGATCGATCAATTTGAAAGAAGCGAAGAGGAAGGTACACAGAGAGAAGTGGGAGAATTTTGGATCGAAGAGAGAGGTCATGAGATGTCGGCGGGTGATACCATATTAGGAAAATGTATTTTCATTTCACAAACAGAATAAAGTTACACTTTGAGTATATATACAAGTTGTGAAAGCCAGTTGTACAATAACATCTTTCTAACTTAAAAAAAAAAATCTTATCATAACAAACTAATAGTTTCCTTAACCTCTACCTAGAAGATGAGTTTACAATATTGCCCTTAATATAGACTAGCCTAGACTATTAGTAAAGCGTTTTGAGTAGTGTCAAACTAAGAAACTTGACTAACAATAAATTATTATTATATTTCAATTTATTTTCTATTAAAATATTGAAATGAACATATGGAAAAATAAAAGGGCCATCTGCTTTTTCTTCCTCACGAATTGCAGGTGCTCCTCTGCAACTTGGAGAATTATCAAATTTTCAATAACAAAGCTAACTCCCAATCAAAACCCAAAATATAGAGATCCAAGTTCCAATAACGAAGTGAAAATTTTGATTATTACAAATAAAAAATACCCTAAAAAGACCCAATTAATTTATGGTGCTCATCTCGCACCCAGGTCTAATACCCAAACCCATGGATGCGGCTGAAGATAAACATGGATGGCTTTGCTAAGGCTGTCGTCAAATCATCGAGCTTGATTAGGCAAGAAATCGCAGGACAGTTGTATTACATTCAGTAATATAGTCGGTTTTGTGTGTTACTCTTTTTAAAACTCAGCTCTGCACATTTGTCTGTTTTGATTTATTTCAATATAAATCAATCTTAAATGGTTTACAACATATAATAGGAATGTAATAGTGGAGATTAATGTAAATATTGTAATTTGATTTTCATCTTTCAATTATAACCATATAAGGTTTACGTTGTCCCCTGCATTTTCCTTTATTTAAATACTAACTAAAAGATTGCAAGGGGTTTGTACCTAAAAACGTAGGTAAGTTCGGTTTGCTCTTCCTCAATTGTACAAAAATAGAATCGCAAGCGGGACTAATGCGGTAGCATATATATAAGGTCACGGTTAAATGAAACCTTCAACGTCTTGGTTGGTAAACGGGGTATTTAATCTACATGGTACTATTGACTATAACCATTCGGTTAGAGATACCAGTACTCTTTCTAAAAATATAAAAAGAAGAAAATAAAAGAAGGGGTTCGTTTTAGGCTTATTGAGTTACTGCTCCCACTTGCGCGCCTAGTCATATATGCAAACAATCCGTCATCCCTACACGATGTATATTCTCCTCAACCATTTACCAAGTGCCACAATAGCAATGCATGCTTCATAGGAATCGCTTGCCCAAATGGAAGGAGTCTTTAACACTACGATCTTTGATAGTGAAGATTAACTTGCATAGGACTTTCACTACATTGAAGACATTTTGAAGGAAAAAGTGGGTTGTAATTCTTAATGAAGAAAATGTGTTTTTTAATGTTATCATATTGTCTGGACTAATAAGAACATCTTTTCTTCGTTAGTAATCTTTAATATGGACAAAATATGAAAGTTCTCATTTATTTGTCCTTCAAAATGCCTTCAATAGTCTTATCTAAATTAGTCCTCCCTATCAAACAAGGACTATGCGTTGTTGAACATCCTACTTCCGTCACCATTTTGGTAAAAGTTTCTCCTGAGAGAAATTTCTTGCTCCACACTGGTTACCAAAAATCCTACTCGAGCTCATTTCTGTCACCTAGACATTTCTTTCCCAAATTTTTTGGCCTAGTAAGCTTCGCCATATTTGTTTGTTGATCCATATTTGTGGATCAAGCAAGAGTAGGGAGTGTAGAAACTAGTAAACGTGGCGGTGGGTTGGTATCATTTCAAAAAGAGAGCCTTCTTTTATTTTATTATTTTAGATTTTTAGGGAGGGATCTCTTGTTGACAAAATTTGAGTTTTTATAGGGTACGAAGAAGTATTCAACTTCATGGATATTGGGGTGGGAGAGGAGAAAGAGTGTTTTTTTTTTCAAATATAAAATAAAATGATTAATAAGGTGAAAAGAGAGTTTGACCTTATTAAAATAAAGTAAGAGGGGAAATTTTAAACATAGAACGTATGTGCAATATATAAGACTTTAAGGGTGAGTTTGTTGTACTCCGATACCAATACAGACCCGGTGTTGGAGATGATTGTACCCTTATACGTGCTGTACATAATGTATATTCTAAATTAGACCCTGCATCACCAGCAGTTGGCCAATTTGGAAATGAGTTGTACTGAACTATCTCAGACTGGACTAGATTCAATGATTAACGTGGACTGGGTTAGACAAGACTATTAGGAAAATGTATTTTCATTTCACAAACAAAATAAAGTTACACTTTGAGTATATATACAAGCTGTGAAAGCCAACTATACAGTAACATCTTTCTAACTAAGGAAATCTTATCATAACAAACTAATAGTTTCCTTAACATCTAAGTATTATCCTAGAAGATGAGTTTACAATATTGCCCTTAATATCCCCTTTCAACGAAACTGTGGAACTCGAAGTTGAAGTTTGTCTCGAAGAAACAGAAATCTGGATTTAGAGAGAGACTTGGTGCATATATCCGCCACTTGATCTTGTGTACAAATGAAGTGAAGAGAGACTTGTTTGGTCAAGACTTTTTCCCTAATGTAGTGATAGCCGATTTCATCGTGTTTCGTCCTAGCATGAAAAATGGGATTCTTGGCAAGGGATATGGTTGAGACATTATCACACCAAAGTTGAGGAGAGCAAGGCAGACAATAACCAATATCAACTAGCAATTACAGATCCAAGTCATTTCAAATGCAGTGTTTGCAAAGGACATATACTCTGCCTCTGTTGATAAATGAGCTACAATTGGTTGCTTTTTAGCACTCCAACTTATGATTGAATTTCCTAGAAAGATACAATAACCTCAAGTGGATTGCCTATCCAAAACACAACCAGCCTAGTCATCATCTAAGCAGGCTTTAATGTAGGGATTAGTGGAGCATTTAGAAAACCAGAGGCCAAGATCAATGGTCTTTTAAGATACTTAAGCATTCTCTTAACATCTTGGAGATGGGAAACTCTTGGAGTATGCATGAATTGACAAACAAGATTAACTGCAAAGCTGAGATCTGGCCTTGTCCATGTCAAATATTGGAAAGCACCAACCAAGGATTGATACTCAGAAACATTATAAATGAAAGGAGAATCATGATCAAGGTTGAAGGTGTTGAGTGGTGTACTGCAGGACTTAGCTCTAACCATTTTGGCATTAGTTAACAGGACCAAAATGTATTTAGTTATGAAAATACCAGTGGAAGACCTTCTTACCTCAATCCCAAGAAAGTAATGCAAAGCTCCAAGATCTTTGATAGAAAACGTAATGATGAGCTGTTTGATCACATCTTGATGAGTTGTTTGATCACATCTTGACAAGCTGCAGATGAAGGACCAGTGACCAAAATATTGTTCACATAAACTAAAATGATCACCAATGTAGGATCCTTTTTAACAAAAAGAGAGTGATCACTTTGAGAGCCAACAAATCCGAGATAATGAAAAGCAGCATGTAATTTATCATACCAGGCTTGGGGAGCCTGTTTAAGGCCATACAAAGATTTATGTAGCTGGCACACATGATTTAGTTTTGTATAGACTTCAAATCCAAGAGGCTGCTGCATGAAAATAGATTTAGAGAGAGTGTCATGCAAAAAGGCGTTACTGACATTGAGTTGATTCAAAAGCTAGTCAAATTGGGCAGCAAAAGTGAGTAAGAGTCTGAAGTCACAAGTTTAGCCACAGGGCTAAACGTTTCAATGTAATCAAGGCCTTTCTATTGATGGAAGCCTTTTGCAACAAGTCGGGCATTGTAACATCAGGCTTTCATTTAATTTGGAAACCCCACTTGCAACCTACAATGTTCTGAGATGAATTGTGAGGAACCAGAGGCCATGTGCTAGTGCTGAGGAGAGCATTAAACTCTTCTTGCATTGTATGGCGCCAATGTTGGTGTTCGGAGGCCTAAATATAGGTTGTGGGAATGTAATCAAGTGACAAATGAAAGGGTAATGGATCTTTAGTTGCAGTGAGAGCCTTACGTTTGAATATACCAAACTTAGATCGTATTTGCATAGGATGGGTGTTGAGTGGTAATGGGGAAAGATCACTAGATGAAGTTGACAAATCTGATTGAGGTATAAAACAGTAATTGGATGCATAAAACAGTGAAGTGAGAATGATAAAGTTGCATAAAACAATAATTATCAATTAAAAATTGATTGGCAGAAAGGAGGTTATGTTTCAAATCAAGCACATATAACACATTTTTTAGTGTAAAACTGATATGGAAGTATTAATAGTAGAAAAACCAGAGTGAGTGATAGGCAAACCTTTGCCATCCCCAATGTACACTTGTTCAGGGCCTGTGTAAGCTTCAGGATTCTGGAGAGTGGCATAATTGTTGGCCATGTGAGAGGTTGCACTAGAGTCAACAAGCCATGTAGGAAAAGAATTAGAAGTGATGGCAACTAGGGCAGATTAAGATGACTTGCCACTGTAGTGAGGATCCATGCAATGAGGGCAATCATAAGCTTCATGGTCAAATTGGTGACAAATTTGACAAGAAAGTTTCCTGTTAGATGAGGAAAAATTGTTCTAAGCTCCACGATTGTAACGCTGATTGCTGCCACGGTTGTAATGATTGAATCTCTGATTATTATTTTCTTGAAATTTCCACGATTGTTGTAGTTGCCTTGATTGAAATTCTAATCCATTCCATGACTTTGAGTGTTGAAAGTAGATGAATTATGAGCAACATATCCTTGAAAGTTAGAATTGATAGGCAGAAGAAGAATACCATTTGAAGTGTTGTAGGCCTGAAATGATGATGTTGATGCACTTTTCTTTCAATTATTTAATTGGATATCTTTGTTGAGTAGTAGACCATGTAACTTATGAATTGTCGTAGAACCAAGGTGAAACTAAATTGCATCCACAAAAGAATCAAATTCTAAAGGTAATATGTGGAGAATAACAGAGTTAATTCAGAATCTTCGACTAGAGCTCCAGCACTGGCAAGAGCATCAACGATTTCCTCAATGTGTTGAAGATATTGACCAGCAGTGAGATCACATTTGGTTAGATTGCGAACACGAGATCAGAGTTTGTGGATGTGAAAATGTGAGGCGATTGCAAGATGCAATTCCAATTTAGATTAAAGTCATCGAATTGAGCATACTCCAATAATATAGGGAATTAGGGATTCAGAAAGAGTTGAGTTGATCCAGATGAAAATGTTTTGATCATTCTCAAACCAAGCAACATACGCCAGATTAAGATTGCAATTACCAGAAGAATCAATGAGAAATTGAGGTGGTGTCGGCGATGATTCATCAATAAGACTCGTGAGATTATACCAACGAAACATTGGAGCAAAGATAGCGCTCCATGTCAGGTAATTGGTAGTGCTGAGCTTAATCGTAACCATAGATCTGATCTTCTGAATTGTAATGGAAACAGAAATCGAAGAATTAGGGTTTGAGGGTGCAACCAGAGGAATAACTTGAGAATTTGATTCCGATGAGGGAGAGGCAGATGTCGCCATGGCCAAAGACGAAGACTTGAGAAATCACATAAACAATCAAGATCAGAGAGACGATCGATCAATTTGCAAGAATCGAAGAGGAAGGTACACAGAGAGAAGTGGGAGAATTTTGGATCGAAGAGAGAGGTCATGAGATGTCGGCGGGTGATACCATATTAGGAAAATGTATTTTCATTTCACAAACAGAATAAAGTTACACTTTGAGTATATATACAAGTTGTGAAAGCCAGTTGTACAATAACATCTTTCTAACTTAAAAAAAAAAATCTTATCATAACAAACTAATAGTTTCCTTAACCTCTACCTAGAAGATGAGTTTACAATATTGCCCTTAATATAGACTAGCCTAGACTATTAGTAAAGCGTTTTGAGTAGTGTCAAACTAAGAAACTTGACTAACAATAAATTATTATTATATTTCAATTTATTTTCTATTAAAATATTGAAATGAACATATGGAAAAATAAAAGGGCCATCTGCTTTTTCTTCCTCACGAATTGCAGGTGCTCCTCTGCAACTTGGAGAATTATCAAATTTTCAATAACAAAGCTAACTCCCAATCAAAACCCAAAATATAGAGATCCAAGTTCCAATAACGAAGTGAAAATTTTGATTATTACAAATAAAAAATACCCTAAAAAGACCCAATTAATTTATGGTGCTCATCTCGCACCCAGGTCTAATACCCAAACCCATGGATGCGGCTGAAGATAAACATGGATGGCTTTGCTAAGGCTGTCGTCAAATCATCGAGCTTGATTAGGCAAGAAATCGCAGGACAGTAGAACCGATTCGATTTGAGATTCACATCGGAGGTGACCTCGGGAAGGGAGTCATCGATAAATTTGTCAATGACCTTGATCCAGTTAAGAGAGGGAGAGGGAGAGCGAGAGACAGAGAGATGAGGAACGGAGAAGAATGAGACATCGTTGTGAGGAAAGCGTTCTCAGCAATCCCATGGTTCAACGTCAGACTAATTTTGACGACCTAACAAGGCTCGGAGTCCACAAGTCTGACTTAAGTTAGTCCCCAAGCATATCAAACATGGGACAATAATCCTAGCTAGTCCAATCCCACTTAAGAAGGTGAAACAAACACAGCCTAAAAGTTCTTAAATGTATAAATTACTGTGAATATCTTTAGGGACAAAAAAGAGAAATAAGAATTCTTAAAAGTAGAAATACAAAAGTTTGACATATAATTAAATGAGTGTTAAAAGTATGATATGTACAACCAAATGTCTATTAGGGGAGTGAGAAATTTTTCAATGTACCAAGAATACGGATCGGTATATCAAGTGTCATGATATAAGTTATTGCAGTAGTGAATTCAGAAAAAATTATTCCGAGGGTAACATGAAAAATTCACACACATTTCTTAGACATATAATAAACTTAAAATCAAGACATAATTCCATCATTCATAATTTATAGAACAAATAACAATACATATTACAATTTCCCACAACGCATATTCATATTTTGAAAGCTTTGCATTATAGCTTCATTGTTTAATGAATGAAAAAACATTGCTCTCTATATAAATCATCACACAATCACTCAACCATTTATCTCCCATTCGGTTACGTAATAGACTTTTCACAATATTTATAGTGGAAAAAGCTCTTTCTACTGAAGTAGTAGCAACCTATAGAATAAAAGCCCATGTAATTAGCAAATACACATGATTATATATTATGTTCCTTCCTTCTTTGCCATTTTTTTAGGGAGTTTTAACGAAACACTACCAGTACTATTCACTTTTAACGAAAAACCATATTTTTACCTTTCCTTGGTACTATTTACTACACCTTTATTTGCCAAGCGTTTGGAGGGCATATATGAAGGATAACTCCAACCTTCAAATGGGCTGCACCAAGTCATTCATGTAGATTCACCGAAGTTTGGGAGGTCAGCTGACCCCCCTTTCCCCTCACTAGATTCACAAGTGGTGATTGGATACTTGAAATGAAAAAGTTCAACCACTTATATTATAAACACTTGATATACGAATCAGTGTTCCTGACACACTGAAAATTTTCTATATAAAAGTGTTGTCTAACTATTAACATTGCAGTTTTTTATTTTATTATATTATATTACAACAGTATATTTTACACTAAGGAGATGAGAAGTTTGGCTAAGTCATACAATGGGCAACCTAATTTGGTATCGAACTCGTCGTCTACGAGATTCGAACTTAAGACCTCTCACTTACAAGTGAAGAATAATACTAACAGATCGTAATACTGAGTGACATTAACATAATTTAACTTGGTCTGACATAGTTTTTCAAAGTAGGGACGTGATTTTTTTCACACCCTTTTTTAATTATGGCCTTTGATTTTTTTTATTATTTGTTCAATTATAAACCATAAGAAAGAAGGTGCATCCATAAGATGAAAAAGAAAGTATGAAACTATTTTCCTTCATAGTAAACTAACCTTGATTACACTGAGCAGAAAACTAAAGGGGTGTGCTATCCACACACTCCATTTTACTTTTTACACACCCCTTGTTAATTTATATCCATTGATTTTCTTTAATTCATCCAATCCGACAACAGAAAATTAGAAGGGTGTGTGAAAAGTGAAATGGGGTGTGTTAATATCACGCCCCAAACTATAAATATAACTTGAGTTACTCACATTCTAACTTAAATTTTCGCCACAAATAAGAAGGTATATGAGCTTGTGATGCATTGTCCTACATTTGAAAGTTAAAATCTTTGTATAAAATTATAAGAGTTGGGTCATACTTAGTATTGTGAATTGATTTTGGAGTGAAACTCCAATCTCCCTTCCACTAGGAGCTAAAAAATGATGTAGAGACTGGATTGAATAATACATAATACCGATATACGTGTGCGCGTAATTGAGATTATAATTTTTTTAGCTATCCATTTTTGTTATTTATCTATGTTAAACTCTTCAGTGGAATCAGGGTATATCGTAGAAGATAAAACACCGACAAATGATGCGGTCACCAATACACATGCGCTCTTGGCTCCCATCTCTCAACGAAACCAAATCAACATTGTCTTTTATATATACCCTGGTCAGCTGGACCAGTTGCTTCACCGGTCTCCCATCTCTCTTCCTTAACTAAATTGCCTCTGCAAGTGCCCCAGATTTCCATGAAGTAGCAGTCAACATATCATCAATATTAATAGTAGCATTGAGACTTGAGAGACTTGAGAGGATATGGCAATTCCAATTCCAATTTCAGTTTCAGTTTCAGTGCGAGTTGCATTTACCATCACTACTCTCCTTCTCATGCTACTGCATTCGAAAGGTAGTGTAGCAGTGTCCAAAGAGCAAACAAGCTGCACGATGTGCAATGAGTGCCCCAACCCATGCCCCGCGCCATCTCTACCTCCACCATCGCCGCCACCACCAATTATCATTGAATGCCCACCACCTCCTGTGACTCCTTCACCACCACCATTGCCGCCACCACCAATTATCATTGAATGCCCACCACCTCCTGTGACTCCTTCACCACCACCATTGCCGCCACCACCGGTTATCATTGAATGCCCACCACCTCCTGCGCCTCCTTCACCACCACCAGCTCTCCCTGAATGTCCACCACCACCTCAACCTCAACCACCACCACCTGTGAGGCCTCCGTGTCAAGACACTTGCGGATCCTCCTCCTCTCCTCCCGCGGCAGATGTTCCCTCATTAATCCCGCATCGGCCTCCATTTGCGCCCTCTATAGTACCACCAAGCCTTTATCCTGTAAATCCTTACAGTCCCCCGCCACCATATTTTTCTAAATCGGTTCATTTGAGAATGCATTTCCACCCTCATAGTCTTACTTCCATCTTTGTCTTGTTCACTTTTCTTTGCTTCTTCTTCTTTTAATTGTCAAGTAATTACGTACAAATAACTGTCAAGTAGCTAGCTAGATATATATATCTAGCCAGTATATGTGACAATATATATGTCCCTCTCTTATTTCTCTATGTATTGATCTTTTATAATTCTTTAATTTGGAAAATCATCTCTAGCTCTAGCTAGTATTAGTATTACTTGATATATATCATGCATGCACGGCTGCGAACCCGGCCGGTTGGCCCTCCAATTGACTAGCTAGGACGCATGCATGTAATATAATGTAATGTATAATGTATATTGCCCCGGACGCGTGTTCTCTCATTCGTTAATGATGCGAGCTTCCAAGCTAGCTACTGGAAAAAAGACGAAGAAGAGAAAGCAAGCCATATGCATGTAATATGATTTTCCACTTTCGAATTCTTATAGTTAATATTGCTCTATTTCGTGTAACTCTTTCACTTAGTGACTTCATCCTTATAAAGTTGGGGAATGCCTCTTATTAATCCATCATTCTTTCAAATCTCTGTAATTGCCCTTTTCTTTTCTTCCAATGCGCGCTTAAGATTTGGGACAATTCTCTACTCTCTATTTCTATAAGCATATCAAGACTCACTACGTATATGTACTTTGATCACGACATGCTTCGAAGATAAGACTATGAAAAAGGGCCACAGAAATAGATTCCTTACTTGAAAATGGAAAGTGTTTTTTTTCCCTCTCATATTCAATTATTATTTTAATCAGAAATATTTCATTTATCATATAAAATGAGAAATATCATCCACAAGGAATACAATTTCATGTTTACAAGACTATACACAACATTAGCCACATAATAATCTTGCATCACCACCTCCTAATGAATTTGCAAAAGACGATACTCCTTCGGCACAAAATCATTCAATGAGGCATCACGAAAAACTCCATCACCTGAAGACCTTGCAAAGATAAACAAGAAAATAAAAAGGCTTTAAACCCCCTCAAACCACCATAAAGGCACAATGAGGTAAAGACTGCTACGAGTCACCTCCAACAAACATCAAGTCATTCGCCAAGCACACAAGCCATAAACCCACCACCTCAAATTTGAACAACATTCATTGCTCTAAGATCTGAGGATCAGTAATAAATAGTGACTGCCACAAAACACTCTCCTCATCAAAGAACGAGAGCGACTACAACTACGAAAAACTCTTCTCGAACGAGCGAGATA
Organism: Malus baccata; assembly: GCA_006547085.1. Lineage (NCBI taxonomy): Eukaryota > Viridiplantae > Streptophyta > Magnoliopsida > Rosales > Rosaceae > Malus > Malus baccata. The sequence continues at coordinate 142,094 of VIEB01001082.1, forward strand.
ATGAAAAGATCATATTGAAAATGGGCAACCAAAAAAATCACATAACAAATCTCACTATAATTATATATAAAAAAATACTTTCTTGTCTTCCTCGAATAACCAATTGCTTTCAATGACAACGAAACATCGATCATATATAAATTAATCGGAGCAAAATCACAGCTGCAAATTTCCATGGATAGTACGTGGTAGGGTAGGCAATCCTCTCCTCTAAAGAAATATGTGCAACCAAACCAACAACTAATCCTAGATCTAGTGTTGGAAATTGCATTATCTTGAACTTTAAGATTTAGATTTCTGAATTCTAGTTAATGTAGGGCTTGATTAAGTTAAGGATAAAACCAAGAAGTGAGACAATGCAAAACTCAATTTGACACAAAAGCCCTCCCCTCCTTAACCTTAATGTCCGTGGAAATGGGATGGAACGACTGACGGCACACTCGTCTCCTCAACACACATGAAATATTACGCCACTTTAGTCGTCCTTTTATCATTCACGATAACATACTAATATATGGAACTCTTGCATTGCACGCATGTACTTCTTATTGTATTTCCATTAATTATTAAGTTGAAAATGGAGTCGGACTATCCTTTTTTTTTTTTTCCTTTATCTCCACTTCAAATCAAATGTCTTTGGGTTATGCTAGAAGACTAAATTTGCAAACTAAATGATGTGCTAACAATAAGAAATAAACACATTAATCAATACTTCAGTAATAATCCAATTATCAACTTCTATGTTATTTAATTTATAAAATATAGTCCAAACATTTTGTCTTCCATAGCATTACCCAATGTCTTCGCTGGAAGAAATTAAATGATGTGTCACTAATAAGAATAAGCACGTTTATCAACATTTAAGTAATAAATCAATCATCAACTTTCATTTTTTTATTTTATTTTTTTTGTAAAGGAAGACAACTGGTGGCAAGCCACGGTTATCCACCCATTTTGAGGGCATGGAAGACTCATAGAGGCATTCTTTTAGTTTTCAAAATTTTGTCTACAATTTTAATCTTATTGACATTACCTTAAAAATTAAAATAAAACTAATTGGACAAGTAGATGCGTTTGGAGAAAATTTAGAGGGGTGTAGTCAACTTAGGATTTGAAAGGATTTTAATAGATTTTGTTAAGTGATGGATTTCATATGAGATTTATGTGGATTTTGATAAATTTTACAGCGTTGAATCTTGACCGTCAAATAAATCAGATGGTGATAAATGTATCTAGGTCATGAATCCACCAAAATGAAGCTGAAATAAAAAGTCAAGTTTATCACGTAAACCCAACTGCTTAAAAGTCTCCAGTTCCACTCCTTTCCAATCCTATTTCCTCCCCCACTTTATTCTTTTCTCTTTTCCATTCCAGCTAACCTCTCTCCTCCAATCCTTTTTTTTTTTGTCAATACTCCTCGAATCTTGTTTTTCGTGACTCTCTCTTACTCCTCTTCCTTCACAACCCAATTCCAATTCCCCTTCTTTGCCTTGAAGAAACAATTGCACAAAATTGCAAAAAGAATGGTAGAAAAATTGCATAGGTGAAATAGAAAAATTGCAGAGATGAAGGAAGAAGATGAAGTGTGAGAGGAAGAAGGAGAGGTTCTTGGATTTGAAATCCTAAGGTGTGAGGTAGGATTCTATTTGGTCTTGGTTATATACACTTCTTGCTCTAAAATCCCACAAAAATCTTTAATTTTTCAATACATTTAGATTTGGATGGACTTTAAAAATGCTTTAAAATCCTTTGGTTGATTACACTAGGATTTTAAGGTCTTTTAAAATCCTTTCAAATCCAAGTTTGACTACATCCTCCTTAATATCCAGGGGGAATCGAATGGCGAGGATCAAAACGCAGCTGGCTGCTAGCACGTACCATGCCCCAACCCACCCCCACAAATGCAGCTAGCTGCTAACCCCCCCTTGTGAAATGCAAATACGGGTAGGCAAACCCCACCCCACCCCCACCACCACGACTACTTTGGTAGCCCGTACCATGCCCCCGCACCACAAAAGCATTCATTATGGACAGCAGCGACACGCTTGTGAAATGCAAATACAGGTAGGCATCAAGCCTCCCTCATTTATGTTCAGTAGATCACCACCCATTTTTTGTAAAGGAAGACAACTGGTGGCAAGCCACGGTTATCCACCCATTTTGAGGGCATGGAAGACTCATAGAGGCATTCTTTTAGTTTTCAAAATTTTGTCTACAATTTTAATCTTATTGACATTACCTTAAAAATTAAAATAAAACTAATTGGACAAGTAGATGCGTTTGGAGAAAATTTAGAGGGGTGTAGTCAACTTAGGATTTGAAAGGATTTTAATAGATTTTGTTAAGTGATGGATTTCATAGGAGATTTCTGTGGATTTTGATAAATTTTACAGCGTTGAATCTTGACCGTCAAATAAATCAAATGGTGATAAATGTATCTAGGTCATGAATCCACCAAAATGAAGCTGAAATAAAAAGTCAAGTTTATCACGTAAACCCAACTGCTTAAAAGTCTCCAGTTCCACTCCTTTCCAATCCTATTTCCTCCCCCACTTTATTCTTTTCTCTTTTCCATTCCAGCTAACCTCTCTCCTCCAATCCTTTTTTTTTTTGTCAATACTCCTCGAATCTTGTTTTTCGTGACTCTCTCTTACTCCTCTTCCTTCACAACCCAATTCCAATTCCCCTTCTTTGCCTTGAAGAAACAATTGCACAAAATTGCAAAAAGAATGGTAGAAAAATTGCATAGGTGAAATAGAAAAATTGCAGAGATGAAGGAAGAAGATGAAGTGTGAGAGGAAGAAGGAGAGGTTCTTGGATTTGAAATCCTAAGGTGTGAGGTAGGATTCTATTTGGTCTTAGTTATATACACTTCTTGCTCTCAAATCCCACAAAATCCACAAAAATCTTTAATTTTTCAATACATTTAGATTTGGATGGACTTTAAAAATGCTTTAAAATCCTTTGGTTGATTACACTAGGATCCCCCCCCCTTTTAAAATCCTTTCAAATCCAAGTTTGACTACATCCTCCTTAATATCCAGGGGGAATCGAATGGCGAGGATCAAAACGCAGCTGGCCCCCCCACCACGACGACTACTTTGGTAGCCCGTACCATGCCCCCGCACCACAAAAACATTCATTATGGACAACAGCGACACGCTTGTGAAATGCAAATACAGGTAGGCATCAAGCCTCCCTCATTTATGTTCAGTAGATCACCACCCCTGACCCCTCCTACTCCTCCTCTACCAGACTTACTATTATAATATAAATACACTCAGAGAGAGACTGATTTTGTAACGTAATATATTTATTAGAATCGCTTTTCAACCCGTCTCACCCACCTCTCTCTCACTACTCTCTCTCTCTCTCTCTCTCCCCCCATCTGTCACAAATTCACAATTCTCAAACACTTCTAACAAATTAAGAAACGAGCGGCAGCGGCCGCCATGGAAGGTGTCTCTACAAGCGTTTGCAAGGGTTTGAGAGGCTACTGGAGGAGGAGGAGAGGCTACGAGAAGCTACGTGGGTCAGGTCAACAGCACAAGAACCGGACGGAGCTGGGTTCGATCCGTAAAAGGCGCGTATGGCGGATCCGGATCAAAATCGCTCCGAAGCTGAGCTTCCTCAGAAGAATCCCTTCGCCCAAGAATTTGTTGGTGTGGCTACGGGACGCCTATGTCAAGCTGATGCTGGGATTCGCTAACTCGCAGGTCTTTAGTACCGGGTACGGTGGGTCCGTCTGCGACTACGGGGTCGGCTCCTTTGGAAAGGGTCCAGTTAAGGAGTATGATGAGAAAATGATCATCGAGATCTACAAGTCCCTGATGCTGGCGCAAGGTCAATTGGTGCCCCGCGAAGCACCCAAGCTCGGCTCAGAAATCATTCACCACCGGCAGTAAATCTGGAAGAGAAAATCACTTCACCCGCACCAAAAATAAATAAAAATTCACTCTTATTTCATTTGTTTCCTTTCCCTATTTTATTTTTTTTCTGGTAGTTTTATTTTGAGTAACCTTTGATTGTAACGGGTAGATTTGAAAGCAGCTGGGAATAAATTAAATTGATAAAATGTCATGATTAATGAATTAATTCGTCTTTGTTCACTTTCTTTGTTCATCAATTTCAAGCAGATTAATTAAGTAATAAGTATTTTTCCTTGCTGGAATAATTAATCCAAGTAAATTAAAATGCACGTGCCTGGCTCTATATAGGAGGCTTTAATATAAGGAAAAAGTAGGGATTAGATGAGGGTAGGGATATTCGGTTTGGGAATAGATATCCTATAATCATCGTCATGACCATAAAAATTAATCATCGTAAATTTATCGTCGGAGATTATCTATAACCATATCTACCAGGTAATGAATTTTTTATTGGTTAACGTTTATATTCATCTTTGTCAATACGAAAATTATATTAGATATTAATTTCGTCATTATAATATAATACATACATTTGCTTATTCTTGATCTCTTCCATAAGCACCATTAGCTTTTCATTGGTTTTGATTCAAAACTTTTGAACTTTCTCAAAAAATCCAACTTTTGTAATTGTTCAGATAATGGGTTCGGTGAATATGCATATATATTATACAATACTATATTTATTATATGTAAATTATATTATATATAATATGTATTATTCGGTTCGGTTTCGGGGACGGATATGGATCAGAGACCCTTATAACCATATTCGTAATCATAACTAAATAATATTTTCAATTTTTTCCCATATCCGAAATATAATCGAATTTTCATCTCTAAATTCATTTCATTCGAGTGGTTATCTACAGTTATCTTGGAATTTTCCCATATCTTGAAATTCATTTCATTTCATTCGAGGAGGTGATGTGCCTTATATGTACATGCTCACTTCTCTATAGTAAGACGCGTTTTGGGTGGAAACCTAGGAACAAATCCATGAGGGTATGGCCCAACACGGACAATATCTATTCAAAGCTTCCGATGTTTCTTTGGGGTGAAGCACTGAAAACTGCAAACTATATATTGAACCGTGTACCAAGCAAGTCTGTAGACATGGTTCAATTTGAAGCTTGGACTGGAAGGAAACCGAGCTTTCATCACTTTCATGTATGGGGTTGTAATGCTGAGGCTAGATTCTATAATCCAACAGAGAAAAAACTCGATCCAAGGACCACCAGTTGCAAGTTCATTGGGTATTCTGAGAAGTCTAAAGGGTATAAGTTCTATTGCCCTAACAGTCCCTCGAGGGTTATGGAAACCCCTAATGCAAGATTTCTTGAAGATGAGGATGACACTGACATCAGAATATCAGCAGCTACATCCTCAGAATTCGAAGAAATTACCCTTGATAATGACATTATCGATCAGCATGCACCTACTCTTATCATTCCCATGGACATGCAGCCACACCCTTTTCATGACAATTCACATACGGTTCATGAAAATGATACAACAAATGAGGAGTATGCACCCCATGCAGACGTCCAGGAACATGAAGTACATGCACCAGTACAATCAATTGAAGAATACCTTATGAATGATCCAGCAACTGCAGTTTTCGAATCAACTATTTGAATCACAACGAGTACGTAAGCCAGCATTGTTGCCTGATTTCGTATACCTAAATGAGGCAGAACATACTATAGGTGATGAAGATGATCCCTTGTCCTACAATCAAGACATAACAAGTTCAAGATCCACACTATGGAAACAAGCCATGCATGAAGAACTGGAGTCCATGGAGAAAAACCGTGTGTGGAGCTTAGTTCCAAGGCCAACTGGAACAACAAAAATTATTGGTTGTAAATGGGTGTTCAAGAAAAAACGAGACTCACAAGGCAACATTGACAAACACAAAGCACGGTTAGTGGTGAAGGGCTTTACACAAAGGGAAGGCATTGATTATAATGAGACATTTTCTCCAGTCTCAACCAAAGATTCCATGAGAATAATCCTAGCTCTCACAGCACATTTTGATTTAGAACTTCACTAAATGGACGTCAAGACGGCATTTCTAAATGGAGATCTTGAAGAAGATATTTACATGAAACAAGCACCTAGATTTGTTGAAAGGGGGAAGGAAACGATGGTTTGTAAACTGAATAAGTCTATATAAGGCTTAAAACAAGCCTCAAGGCAATGGAATAGGAAATTTGATCAGGTAATGGCAGCTTCTAGTTTCCAAGAGAACAAATTGGATGAGTGTATTTATCTGAAAGTCCTTGGTGCGAAGGTCACATTCTTAGTATTGTATGTAGACGATATATTATTAGCTAGCTCCGATATGTCTCTACTACAGGCAACTAAGAGTATGCTCACACAAAACTTTGACATGAAGGACTTGAGGGAAGCTCGATTTGTTTTGGGAATAGAAATTGTAAGAGATCGTGCTACAAAGTCTCTTAGTCTTTCTCAAAGGCAGTATATTGATAGAGTTGCTAAAGGATTCAATATGGACAAATGTTCGAATGGAGAATTGCCTATCGGCAAAGGAGACAAACTGAGCAGTGTTCAATGTCCCAAAAATGAATTAGAGAATGAGGGAATGAAAGACAAGCCCTATGCATCTCTTGTAGGGAGTCTCATGTATGCTCGGGTATGTACAAGACCGGATTTGGCTTTTGCACTGAGTGTGCTTGGTAGGTTTCAATCAAATCCTGGTGCATGTCAGCAGCGAAAAAGGTACTGAGGTATCTCAAAAGAACAAGAGATTTTATGTTAACTTACAGTCAAGTGAACAAGCTGGAATTGGTGGGGTTCACGGATTCGGACTTGGCAGGGTGCATAGACGACAGAAAGTCAACTAATACATATATCTTTCTATTGGCTAATGGTGCAGTATCGTGGAAGAGTGCAAAACAGAAAGGTATTGCATCTTCAACTATGGAAGCTGAATTTGTAGGGTGCTATGCAGCAACTCAACAAGTCGTTTGGCTTAAAAACATGATGAAAGGATTGGAAATCGTTGACAGTGTTGAAAGGCCTTTCAAGTTGTATTGTGACAACAAAGCTGCAGTTTTCTTTTCGAAGAATAACAAGAGGTCTTATGCCAGCAGATTGATGGACATCAAATACTTAAAAGTACGAGATGAAATGAAGAAAGGAACTGTCGAAATTGAGTACATCAACACAAGTTTAATGGTTGCTGATCCAATGACAAAGGCTTTACCAGTGGGAGTTTTCAAAAAACATGTTTTCAACATGGGAGTAAGAGAGGTCTTTGATTCAGTTAATGAGTGGGAGTAAGCACTCCATACACTGTGTTGAGTTTGTTTCAGTTATTTTGTTTATTGATTGACAGTTGTTAGGTAGCTTGCAAATTTGTTATCTTTTTTAATTTGCTTAAATTGGCTGATCATGTTTCTACAAACAACTTTGGTACTGGAATTATTTCAGTTTGTTATGGGGAACTGACATTCTGAATTGTCAGTTCTTGACATCATGACTCTCAAGAGTGACATAGTGTTTTTAAGTTAAATATGTATGTGATCACAGAGTGCAAAGTGCAAGCTATTCGTGCTTTGTTTTCTGTGGTCCTATATTTTTCTTAAAAATGACAAGTTACTAAGAAGGATCAGTTGCAAGCTTTTGTGAACTCTATGATCATCATGATTCTTGTAATATTAAGGCATATCATTGACATTCAAGTAGGAGAATGTAAAACTTGTTTGAATGATAATGAGATTACAACTGGACTACTTGGGTGGCGTCTAACTAGTTATACTAGTTATGCGAAACACAAGGAGTCTGAGAGCTTTAGTATGACAAGAATTGTGGAGTTTTATATGTTGCAGCTGTTCTATTTTGATCCTTATCAAATATATACTAGTATATAGAGTCATGATAGGACTAAAACTTATTAAGAGATAGAGATTATCACTCTTTCTGATAATAGGCTAGACCGAGTGAATCTCTAGCTAAATGGATGGATATATATAGTTGAAGTCCCTGCTTCCTCACGTACGCTCTTGATATTATCTAAAACCCTATTCACTTAGAAGAGAGACTTTCGTGTGTTGGAAGTAGAAGACTTCTTCTTCTGTTGTTTCTTCAATGGCGATGCCTCCAGGTAAGTATCTTGCAGATTATAAACTGGTATTTCTCTAGTTATGATGGATCTGATATTAGTTGGTAATCCTAGGGTTGTGTTGGTTTGCTATGTTGCAGTAACTTATTTATTCATATACTGCTTACACAACCTTGAGAGTGAAATAGTGGTTGTTAACTGCGAAATGTGAAAATTTATAACTGTTGAACCGAATTGATATCAGCTGAAGCTTTAAGTGCGGCGATGGATAGTGGGGTTAGGTACAAGCAGTGACGAAGCTAGGATTTCTCGGGGAAGGGATAAACTTAAAAGAATGCAAGGTTAAAGAAAAATGGCAACAACTAAATTTTTTTATATAGTAATGTATTTCATAATTAATCAATACAAACAAATTATAATTGTTGCCGGCGAGGTTTCATGTCATGAAAACGTCGCATAATAGGCTCGTTATCAATAAAAGCAAATACATATTTCTCAATGTAAACAAGCATGTTATCACTCAACCACTTAAACTTATCAAACCAATGAATGATAAAACATCGATTGTCGCTAACCTTTCTTAGCATGATGTGGTCTCTAGGTTGACAAGGATCAACTTGGAGATAGTGTCTACGAATTGCTTCATGATAATTAGGTGGATAATCAAGCATTCAACGTCTATGTACAGGGTCTGCAGAAGGATTAGCCAATATTTCATCCAACTCAGTGGCTTCACTTTGTTATGACCTACTTGGAATATTTGAAGGAGGACTTCATGGAATATTTGAAGGAGGAGGAGGACTACTCGAAATATTTGAAGGAGAAGGGCTACCCGAAATTTTTGAAGGAGGATTTAAGCATTGTTTCTTATAGTATCGTTTCATTACGTAACTGTAAAATGGAAAGAAATAAAAATTCTTAGACTCTTAATCCTAAAGTAGACTATTCTATTATTATAGTATGCATAATAACTAATCCAACCAACCAACAATTCAATTAATCAAAAGTACTAATATCATAGACAAGTCCATCTAATTTTGCTTGAGCTGATGTCTTTTCATTGCGTCCATCCTGGTGGCTTATTACCAATAATTTTAGTTAAAGATGGCTTTTGACATGCCAACGAATGATAAAACATCGATTGTCGCTAACCTTTCTTAGCATGATGTGGTCTCTAGGTTGATAGGGATCAACTTGGAGATAGTGTTTACGAATTGCTTCACGATAATTAGGTGGATAATCAAGCATTCGACGTCTATGTGCAAGGTCTGCAGGAAGATTAGCCAATATTTCATCCAACTTAGTGGCTTCACTTTGTTATGAGACCTACTTGGAATATTTGAAGGAGGACTTCTTGGAATATTTGAAGGAGGAGGAGGACTACTCGGAATATTTGAAGGAGAAGGACTACCCGAAATTTTTTAAGGAGGATTTAAGCATTGTTTCTTATAGTATTGTTCTATTACGTAACTGTAAAATGGAAAGAAATAAAAATTCTTAGACTCTTAATCCTAAAGTAGACTATTCTATTACTATAGTATGCATAATAACTAATCCAACCAACCAACAATTCAATTAATCAAAAGTACTAATATCATAGACAAGTCCATCTAATTTTGCTTGAGCTGATGTCTTTTCATTGCGTCCATCCTGGTGGCTTATTACCAATAATTTTAGTTAAAGATGGCTTTTGACATGCCAACGAATGATAAAACATCGATTGTCGCTAACCTTTCTTAGCATGATATGGTCTCTAGGTTGACAGGGATCAACTTGGAGATAGTGTTTACGAATTGCTTCACGATAATTAGGTGGATAATCAAGCATTCGACGTCTATGTGCAAGGTCTGCAGGAAGATTAGCCAATATTTCATCCAACTTAGTGGCTTCACTTTGTTATGAGAGAGAGAGAGGAGAGAGATGTGTGTTTGTAGAATTGTAGGGGAATGTGTGTGTTGTTATCCCTCCTACATTGTGCCTTTATTTATAGTAGTAAAGGGAGAGAAGATATTCCTTCTTCTCCAAGTAATACAAGTTGTAATAGGAAAGGATAACTAGAATCAAATCTTATCTAGGATTTACACAATCATACTTAAACTAGGAATGTTTACAACACTCCCCCTTGAGTGTGTAAATACTCAAGGTAGATTCAGCATCATGCAGAAGTTGAGGAAGTCGACTCGTTGGCACTGATTCCAAGGAACAACGCTTATTCTCAATAAGGTAGGAACTTGCATAAGTAGTAAGTCTCACTAAAAAACCCTAAGGCTATGGCAAAAACCCGAGTAGGGACAAAATCCATAGTCTAAGGAAAAATGCGTGAGAAATGCAAAGTCAAAAGAAACGTCTACAGGACGTCATCAGGGATATGACCAGCCCAAGGTGGGTGCCTCGTTAAAACCTAGTTAGGTAGCAAAAACCCAGTGGGAAAAATGCTCCTAATCGTAGGGAAAAAGAGTACATTAAGATCAAGCAAGTATCCAGAAGATACTCCCCCTGAGTTTGACATAATTCCAAAGAGAAATAGCAAAGTTACAACTCAGAAAGTTTACGCATACCAATTCCATGAACAAGCTTCTGAAACGTCGCCTTCGGTAGTGATTTGGCGCCTTCGGCAGTGATTTGGTGAAGAGGTCGGCCAGATTGTCTTGTGATCGGATTTGCGTGACTTCAATCTTCTGATGCTCTTGTTGTTAATGTGTAAAGAAGAACTTCGGCGCAATATGCTTGGTGCTGTCTCCTTTGATGTAACCCTTCTTGAGCTGTTCGATGCAAGCTTCGTTGTCTTAAAAAATCATCGTCGGGGCATTAACGGCGGGATGAAGATCACAGGAGCTTCGAATATGGCCCACTACTGCTCTCAACCAGAAGCATTCCCGAGTTGCTTCATGTAAGGCGAGAATTTCAGCATGGTTAGACGAAGTGGCAACTAAGGTCTGTTTAGTTGACCTCCAAGATATTGCGGTGCCTCCAACGGTAAAGACATAACCCGTTTAAGAACGCGCCTTGTGCGGATCAAATAAGTATCCAGCGTCGGCATAATCAACAAGGCGAGAATCAACCCGATGAGCATAGGGTGAGGCATCACTCGAGGTTTCGTAGGGATAGAATAAGCCCAAATCCGTAGTACCCTTAAGGTAACGGAAGATGTCTTTCATGCCAGTCCAGTGTCTGCGTGTTGGTGCATTGCTGTATCTTGCCAAAAGATTAACAGCGAATGAGATGTCGAGTCTAGTGCATTGAGCTAAGTACAATAAAGCGCCTATCACACTTAGATAAGGAACTTCAGGCTCCAAAATCTCTTCATCATCCTCCTTCGGACGGAAGGGATCTCGCTTTGCATCTAGTGTACGAACGACCATAGGAGAACTCGAAGGCTTCGCTTTATCCTCATTAAAACGGCGCAACACCTTCTGGGTGTAGTTCGATTGATGTACTAAGATTCCATCCAAACAATGCTTTATCTCGAGACCGAGACAGTATCAAGTCTTACCTAGATCTTTCATCTCAAATTCCGACTTCAGGTGCGAAGCAGTTCTCGCGAGCTCTTCAGGAGTTCCGATGAGATTCATGTCATCGACATATACTGCAACAATCGCAAATCCGGAATGTGACTTCTTAATGAACACACAAGGGCATAGTTCGTTATTCACATATCCCTGACTAGTCAAATACTCACTCAAACGGTTATACCACATTCTTCCGGATTGTTTCAAACCGTATAGTGAACGCCTCAGCCGAATTGAGAGCGTGTTCCGGGGTTTGGAAATATTTGAACCAGTCAATGTAAGTCCTTCGGGAACTTTCATATAAATTTCCGTATCAAGATCCCCATAGAGATACGCGGTTACTACGTCCATCAGCTGCATATCCAGTTTTTCGGAAACTACCAAACTGATAAGGTATCGAAAAGTAATCACATCCATAACGGGTGAGTAAGTTTCGTCATAGTCAATCCCGGGGCGTTGTGAGAAACCTTGTGCTACAAGACGAGCTTTGTAACGCACAATTTCGTTCTTCTCATTACGCTTCCGAACGAAAACCCACTTGTAGCCAACGGGCTTCACATGTGGAGGAGTAGGAACTACAGGTCCAAACACCTTACGTTTCGCAAGTGAATCAAGTTCGACTTGGATTGCTTGTTTCCAGTTTGACCAATCAGCTCTACGTCGACATTCATCAACGGAACGCGGTTCAATGTCATCGCTCAACATGATCTCAGTAGCTACTGCAAATGCTAATGCATCGTCGACAATCATCTCATTTCTACGCCACACATCATCTAAGCTAGCATAATAGACCGAAATCTCACGATTCTCGGGAGGAGGATTCGTCTCTTCAAGGACGCTTCCATAATCTAGAATTTCCTCATGAGTTGGGTAAAATGAGTAAGCGATAGTCGGATTCACGGTAGGCTCTTCAGGACCTTGTGCCGTGGTTTTCCTCTTCCGGGGGTGTGAATCCTTTGAACCAAGGGGTCTGCCATGCTTTTGTGTAGGGGCAGATGATTGGCTAGCACTAAATAGGACCTTGCTCGAGAAAGTTCGTTGCATGCTACCTTAAACTAAGTTGCCAATGAGTTTTTGGGCAGAAGCTTTAAGCTATGCATGTCATGTGCTTAATCGACTACCATCAACAACATTGGAGGGTAGAACACCCATTGAAGTGTGGTCTGGAAAACCAGCTCAGGACTATGATAAGTTATGAGTGTTTGGACGCAATGCCTACTTTCATGTGAAGGAAAACAAACTGGATCCACGAGCCAAGAAATTTGTCTTTATGAAATTAGTGGTGTGAAAGTCTTCAAACTTTGGTGTCCCGAGTTGAACAAGATTATAGTAAGTAGAAATGTGACATTCAATGAAAGTCACATGAAATTGAAGGAATTGTTCAGATGGTGGAGCTTGGGGAACAAGTAGTAGTTATGAATTCACAGCTAGGTAAGGAAGTTGGGGAAGAAGAAAGACTAGGTGATCAACTTGAACATGAAGAGAGTGATAATCATAAAAGCATATGATTCACATCAATAATCAATAACCAATAACCATATTAATGCATTACCATATGATTCTATACCAATTAAATAAAATTTGTATTAAATAATTAATTAGGGTTAGGGATTATACATTTAAGAATTAGAAAAATTACCTTTAAATGGTGAGGCAACGGCTCAAGCTCAAGCTGGAGAGGAGAGTGGCTTGTGAACTGTGAAGGTTCAACAGAAATTAAAGGGCTTGGCTGCTGGGATTTTGGGGAGCAACTTGGCTCTCTGTGTGTGTTGATTGGTGAATGAACGGCACAGGATAAGGAAAATAAAGGGGAACAGGGTCCGGGGGGGACATATAGGGTTTTGGGGCAACACGCGGAAGCGGTCCCCCTTTATAATTTTTTTTAATTCAAATATACAAAACGGCGCATTTTTTTTCTTTTTTTTCTTCTTCTTCCTCATTCTTCCTTCCCCTTCTCCTTCATCTTCTTCTTCTTCTTCTTCCTCCAAATCTGGGGAAGTTTTTTTTTTTCTTTAGGTACTAAATGTTGAAAACCACGAAACATAAGGGTAGTAAACAGTCTTTTACCAAAATATTATAGACAAGTCCATCTGATTTTGCTTGAGCTGATGTCTTTTCATTGCGTCCATCCTGGTGGCTTATTACCAATAATTTTAGTTAAAGATGGCTTTTGACATGCCAATTTATCTATATGTACAATTATACATACATATGATAAGAGTAAGAAGCAAATTAAAAGCACGATTCTTCTAATTCCCAAATCATATCAATAATTTCACCCTAAAAAATAATTTCATGATTTCATATCAATAATCATATAAGCATATGATTCACATCAATAATCAATAACCAATAACCATATTAATGCATTACCATATGATTCTATACCAATTAAATAAAATTTGTATTAAATAATTAATTAGGGTTAGGGATTATACATTTAAGAATTAAAAAAATTACCTTTAAATGGTGAGGCAACGGCTCAAGCTCAAGCTAGAGAGGAGAGTGGCTTGTGAACTGTGAAGGCTCAACAGAAATTAAAGGGCTTGGCTGCTGGGATTTTGGGGAGCAGCTTGGCTCTCTGTGTGTGTTGATTGGTGAACGAACGGCACAGGATAAGGAAAATAAAGGGGAACAGGGTCCGGGGGGGACATATAGGGTTTTGGGGCAACACGCGGAAGCGGTCCCCCTTTATAATTTTTTTTAATTCAAATATACAAAACGGCGCCGTTTTGTTTTAAAATTTTACAATTTTTTTTTACCAAGCCCAAAACGACATCATTTTGGCTTGGTTTTAAAAAAAAAAAAATTAACAGCAATCTGTTGCTGCTATGCGCGGCAGAACAGATTGCAGATTGCCTAGAAAAAACAAAGGAGATGAACCAAGGTTTTCCGGTGAGGCGTGCGCGAGGAGAGTGGCGAAGAGCTGGTCCAATGGTGTTTCCCGGTGAAGGGAGGGGCGGCCGCCACTCCTCGCCCTCACGTGGCTTCGTCACTAGGTACAAGTTGATCTGGGGAGAGAGAAGGGAGGGGAGATGAAGAGGGTGGAGGAGAGGGAGGATGAGGATAAGGGAGGTTCATATTAACATGTGGCGTCAAGTTATTGTTCACGTGCACATGTGCATCACGTCAAAGGGTTAGTAACTATTTTAACAGACAGCTTAACGGATGTATGAAAATGTTCTAGAATTACAATTTTATGTACGAAATTGGACGAAAAAAACTTGCTGTATAAAATGTTAAAAATAAAAATACTTTAGAATAGTAGGAGCACCAATATTAAACTTCAAACACGAAATAAGTAATTTTTTTTTTTTTAAAGATGTTTTCTTCACATTTGGTACCGCTGGCCGGTCCCAAATTAAAAGACGCATTTTTCAATTGTCGAGAAAAATTGTATGTTAGTATAATTCTATTTTCTGGGTACTATGACATGGCATGGGCAATAATGTATATCTGTTAGCGCATGATGTGATAATAGACAATGTGGCATCCCTAAACTACAAATTTTTACCAGTTTTGACTCCTATATCGCACAATTCAAAGTGAAGTAAAAAGTTCACCAGAAAAGTAAGTTGGGAGTGAAAAGAGCTGGCGACTTTGCAAGAGTTTCATCTTAATCTTGGATAAAACCTTGTTCGTTGTTGTATTGGTACAAATATAATGAATTAGCATGTGTATCGTTGAAGGCTAAGGAAGCTGCATGACAGAAACAAGGATATTCTATTACGTCGATTGAAGACGTGTGATTGACTTACATTCACCAAGTGCTAAATTACTTACTAATGTATGGCTGGATCATGGATGGATGAAAATCCAAACAGCTTGAAGCATATATACATATATGGTAAAATGCAAACGGATTAGTCTATCCGACTCAAATCAGCCGTCAGCTTCAAACTTATTGCTCTCAGCAGCTTATATCTAATTGCTTTAGTACATATCAGTTGAGAAACGCCACTGTAACCTAATCACTTGCTGCCATATATATTCTTTCAAATTCCCATATTAAGCTCCTCCATACCTGATACTTCAGTCGCAGCCCCATAAACTAAAACTACCTTCAGAATCAGATTCAGAGCACATAGATAGTTGATGTTACCTTCCCTTCCACTTGCATGTTACTGGGGCCTAAATTATACTACGTTGCCAACTGCGGCCGAAGTTTCCTCGTTAACCACTTCTTTCGTAATTTAACACCCAATGCCATAAATGTTTTTGCCTTCTTTTCATCCTCTAGCAAATCACAAGCATCTAACACGAGGTCTTCGTCCATGTCTGGTAATGCTTGTATTGCTTCAATCACACTTTCTATTGAGCCAGAGTTTATGTTCGCATCATTTCTCTTCTTATCTGACAGTGACGAAACAGCAGATGCCATCTCACGAATAGCACTAGCCATGCCACCATCTGCTTCTCGGGATCTTTTTGGATGAGCCTGATTTGAGCAGTTTTCTAGTTGACGCCTTTTCTTATGGCACATAAGGCTCGACTCCTGCACCTCAACAACATCATCCTCAGTGGAAACTGATGTAGATGCAGACTGAAGACTAGTTAATGCTCCACAGAACTTGGCGCCTTCAACTTGATTTTGTTGCTCTACATCTTGACCTGAATAGCAGTCTCTGTCATCAAGACTTGGATCACATATCATGCATAAATCTTTATAATATGGGACAGGTCGGGTCATGAACTGCCTTGCATCAGTATGTTCCTGCATGTTACGATAACAATATTTTCTTCTGACTCTGAATAATGAAACAAAGATAATCATCATGATTATATTGGGAGGAACTCAACGGGAATATTATGTGCAATACATAAATAATAAAAGTCTTCAATTGAATAAATATGTGGTATTTGAATAGATAATTACCTTAATATAATCCTGCCAAACATAATCATCAGCTGTCACCATATGGCGCTTATCATCCCAACAAAAGCCATCTAATTCAAGTAGATTCTTTATAACATTATATTGCCTTTTCAGAGTTTTGTGCCGATTTTTAAGAACATCCATATCATAATTAAAACCAAACTTAGCATTGAATAATGCTATCATCTCCTTCCAAGCTTGTTTACGAAACACACCATCAACCCTGCTGCCTTTCCGCACCTGTTCTTGCAAAAGGTCAATGAAATAACAGTCCATGGGCGGCTGCCAGTAAGTTCTGGAGCGATTACTAGCGGTGATTTCAGGAACACTTGTAATAGCATGCTGGCTAACATCAAAGCATTTTTCCGAGATAGCGACTCCATAATCCTCACCAACAATGATATCACGAAGAGCCTCTGCTGTGTCCTGATTAACGTTCGTCGGCTGTGTGGCTGCTGTTTTACCAGTCTCGCTTGAATGTGATGACTCCTCAGGAACATTATCACCTGGCATGAACAGGTTAAGAAGCAGAATTAAAAACTCCTGGCAAAACAACTGCCCCTAATCATTGCATATTTTTAACATTTGTATCAAGGACACAATGATTACCTTTCTCTTCGAATGCTGCATCGCCATATATCAAACACAAATCACGGTAATAAGGGATGGTTTTTATTCTGAATGACCGTGCATCTGGGTGTACCTGAAACCATAATCTGTAAAGTCTCTTGACATGGTTAAGAGAGGGAAATTTTGGAAAAGAAAAGAGAAAGCTCAGGTGATTTAAGTATACCTTAATATATCCATCCCAGGCATTATTATCAGCAGTCACCATTTGTCGCGTTTCATCCCAACTGAATCCCCTCTGATGAAGGAGAATTTTTACAGCCTTGTACAAATTCCTTAGTGTTTTGTGCCGATTTTTCAGAACATCTTTTTCATAGGGGAAGTTGAATTTTACATTGAACAAGGATGTCATATGCTTCCAGGCACGCTTGCTAAATAAATGATCATCAAATTTATTTCCTTTGCCAACTTGCTCTAACATGAGATCAATGAAATATCGATCCATTTCAGGGGTCCAGACCGTTCTTAGGCGATCACCACCAGTTCGGGCACGGGTACCCATACTGCTGGAATCTGAGTGAGTATCAGTAATGAGCACAAAAAATCACTAAACGGCATTACATTCAGATCAAACTAATTATGATCTCTCCCATATAACAACGAAGCAAGTCTCTGCCCATGTTCTTTGTCTACTTAATAGTGAGGAATTCTGAATGCAAAAGGATGGTTGGTTGGTTGCTTCAGAAAAAAAAATGATGGAGTGATATCAAAGCATACTATAGTATGTATCTATCTACCTTTCAATCTCAAGTCCCAATGTCTCAAACATACCTCCCTCCCAAGTTCTACTAACTTTTTGCAATCCATTTCTGGCTTACTTTGCCTAAATCCCTTGTAATTTGAAACTTGAAAGTCCCGCACCCAAACATATAGAAGAGAAAATTTCACTGCTGAGTGCTGACTGCACTCAAAGAATGTGTTAGCATTATTAATTCATTAAGACATATCATCTTAATAAAATTCACGTTTTGAAACTTTCTCGCTCAAATCTGCACACCATATAAACTTACTTTTATGATAATTGACAACAGGGGAAATGTAATGAATAACTCGAGAGAATAATTGGTCATTACCAACCTCGGAATCGATCGGCAAATCTGGCTGGGGCTGCTCCTGCTGGAGTGCGTTTTCTGCGCGAGCTCGGGGATAAGGTTTTCCTGGATAAGGTTGTATCCTCTTCCTAATTAGAATAGTATGCTAACCCCAACCCTAGTTACACTAACCCCTCATTGTTGGAAGCACATAAGACCATTTCTAAAGAAATGTCAAAATTTTGATAAAATAAATGAAGATGTCAAATTTTAAAACATAAAATTAAATTTGAATTGATATGTCAAATTTAAATTTTTTATTTTTTTTATAGTTGTAATTTAATATTTTAAAACAAAAGATAAGTATAAAAATTATGAAAAACATTTATTAATTACTAAAAATAGATTTGACCTCTCATTCTCATTTCATACCATATAGGAATTGACACTTCGGTTGGAAAATATTAGTAATGTTCTATTTTACCGTTATTAATGATGTGAACTTTTTGACATCTCACTTAGAGATGCTCTAACATCTTGACAAGAAATTATCATATATAGCCAAAATTTACTCTCTACTTTCATAAATGTCAATTTTTATAAAAACTATCAATTATAACAAAAAACTGTAGGGTTTTTGGCTCAAAATTAGGATGATGCAATAAATTAGGTTTGTGTTACCTATTTGGTTTTAGTGTCCTATTTGGGTTTGGTTTTGACTTCTTAGTTAGTTTCCTTGGTGTAGAGATTTTGTTAATTACCTATTTGATTAGTATTTGGATTTATTTCCTATTAGGATTCTTATTGTAACCTAAGTCCTATACACTATAAATAGGACCTTAAGGTTAGTGTATTTAGTGTGGCTCATTCGTGTGACAATTTGGTGAGAGTCAATTTGTGAGTTTGTGAGTTAGAGACCAATTTGGGAGAATCTTCTCCGTTAATTTTGGGTTCTGTACTCGTTTGGTTTAGGGTTTGTAATTTGTGGGATTTGGGTTGTGAGAGTTTACATACTCTTTTGTAATCTCAATTTTTAAATACTCTTTTGTGAGAGTTTAAATACTCTTTATGCTGAACCACATAAATCTCTTGTGTTAGTTTGAGATTATTTGTTTTAGCTTTCACCTACGACATTGATATTGATACTTTGTTAAAATTCGCTTCCGTTTGCGCATAAAAGTACAATAAAAACACATCTAAATAGACTTAAATGCCCTAAAAATTAACTTAGATTGCCGAAAATTTTATTTCACACCAGCAAAGTTTTATCACATGTAAATATTTCCAGAACATTAACAACACCAGCGCCGGCTCACATTCCTAAAGGGATGATGGAAAGATATTGACTTTTTTTTTTTCAAATTCAAAAGAAATTAAAAGAGCCTTTCTTGTATAAATAATTTTTTTTTAATGTTAAATCAACTTCCTGATTGGAGTTCTTTGGCTCGTTTCATGACGATTTCATCTAAATGGATCAAAGATGCTTTATTCTTTTTAGTTTTTACTAAGATCAAAACGAAGCTATATAATTTCCGTTATTTGTAGTGCCTTTTATTAATGGCCATAACTAATAGGTTGATATATTCAGAGAACAATTTTCTTCACAAATGAATTCAAATCCATCAAAGCCTGTAAGTTTTCATAATTTTATAAAATAGAGTTTGGAATTTAGGGTCTTTGTTCGTGGAGAAGCTGCTCATTCACTACAAAAGAAAAGGACGAAGCCAAGAGTTTGGATTTTAGGTCTATCGTTTTTAAGTTTGAGGGTAATTGGGTTGATATGAGGGTAACTGGGTTGACATTTACGAAATTTGAGGCTAAATTTTGGCCATATATGATACAAATCCCATCTTGACCTAGCAATTTTTTTTTTCTTTTTAGTACAAACATATAGGCTGGCAAATCTATTTCTTTTTGGTAGAAACATACAAGCTGAATTAATAAATTAATTGTAAACTCATCATTCCTTTTATTCAACAATACAACTAATCATTTAATTAAGATCAAATAAGATCAGTTGATGAAATCGTCGCCACAACGAGTGAATGTAAGTCTCAAATCAGTGGAAGAATGCATAAAAGGTAAAACCCACAAAACCTTGCTATGGTAAAACCCATGGCGGGTTAAAAACTCATGCAATAAGGAGAAAAGTGAGAAGTTGCATTAAGTCAAAACTATACGTCTTCTGGACACAAGTAGCAAGCTCGCAAGGGTATGATCAGCAAAGATAGGTGCCTCATCAAAACCTAGTTAGGTAGCAAAAATCCAGTGGAAAAAAAATGCTTCTAATCGTAGAAGAAAAGTACATTAAGGTCAAATAAGTATAGTTTTGGATACACCCCTTGAGATTGACAAAACTTCCAAATGAGAACTACAAGCATTAGATATGAATAGGTAGGCATACCAATTCCTCATACAAGCTTCTGGAAGATTGACTTCAGTAGTGACGTCTTGCAGAGATCAACAAGGTTGTCTGAAATCAGATTGCATGACTTCAGTCTCCTAATGCTTTGTTGATGTGATGTGGACGCAATATATCTTGGCTTTGACTTCGTTGATGTATCATGTCTTGGTCGAGTTGATACATGTGACATAGTCTTCATGGATCGTCGTTGAGACTCAACGATGGATGAAAACAGCAGGTACTTCGAATATGCTCAACAAGAACTCTAAACCTTGTCTCACATATGGCGTAGTGAAGCTGAGTCTTGGAATGATTCTAAAACCTCGTAACTAAGGCTATATTGTGGACCTCCAAGATATTGTGGTATCCCTAAAGATAAAGACATAACCCTTTTAGGAATGTACCTTGTGCGGGTTTAATGCGTAACTAGCATCAGCATAACAAACAAGACAAGCATCATTATGAGGATCAGGGGGTCAGATTCATTTAAGATGCGTTGGGATTAGCTCAAATCTGTAGTACCATCAGGGTAACAAAAATACATCCTTAATACCAATTCAATGGTTGCGTGTCGGCGCAATGTTGCATCTTTACCAATAAATCAACAACGAATGAGATGTCCTTTCTAATGCAATGAGCTAAGTACAACAAAACGCAAAGTTAAACTCAAATATAAAACCTCAGATTCCATAACCTCTTCAAGGTTTTCATTTGCATATAACATATGGAAGATCATAGGTATACTTAAAGATAACACCTTCGAGATGTAGTTCGACTAGTGGATCAAAATATTGTCATAACGATGCTTGAACTTCAAGTCAAGACATAAACGAGTTTTCACATGATCATTCATCTCAAATTCCATCTTCAGGTGCTAGGCAGTTTTCTCAAGCTTTCGTGAGTCTTAATGAGATTCATGTCATGGACATAAACTACAACTCTAGCAATTCAGAATAAGACTTCATAGTTTAACAATCAGGAGCATAATTTCATATCCCTGAATGATCAAATAATCACTTAGACGGGTATATCATATCCACTAGATTGTTTCAATCCGTAAGTGGACGCCTCAAACGAGTTGAGAGAATATTATGTGGTTTGAAACTATTTGAACCAGTCCATGTATATTCTTTGAGAACTCACATGTCAATCTCCGTATCAATATCCTTATGGAGAAACATTAACCACATTCATAATGTTGCAATCAATCACAGGGTGTTTGAGAGAAACCTTGCACTGTAAGGCGTGCATTATATCTCACTATATTGTCCATCTTATTACGCTTCATTTCCCACTAGTAACACTACAGGGTTACCGTGTAGAAACTGTAGATCCAAAACACATTTTGGTAAGAAATTAAACATGGATTGTAATTTCGGTTGTCCCATCAGTTCTACGTTATCACTAATCAACGAAACACAGTTCGATATTGTTGTTTTTTATTTATGTCGGTATTTACCATATAAGTGAAAACATCATCGGTGATAATCTCATTCCAATTCCATATCTCAACCACACTAGTATACTGGACCAAGAACTTCAAGTCCCAAGAGTAAGCTGGATTAATCTCATGAGATAGAAATGATTAAGACAGGGATCGAGTATGGATTCATTTTGTGTCGTGACCTTTCTCTTCTAGGGAAATGAATCTTATGAATCGAGTCATCTGTTGTGCTTAGGCCATTATAGCATCGACCAATAAGGCAGCCAAACCATTCTTCAGAGGTGGTATATTCTTCGAGAATGTTAACTCAACATCCATTAAGTACGTTTGTCCTTGCTGGCATGTTTATAGCTAGTATATTGTCTCCTCATTTTAGCTAGATCACATGAATGCGTCTAGAGCAACATTCTGAAAGTTAGAAAACTTCACACTTGATCATCACACTTGTGCGGTACCGAAATTGAGATGAGACATAATGGGTAATATCTAGGCAAATTTGCGCCATTCTTCAGGAATGTTGACGTCCTTATCTCCCCCTAACGGCGAGAAAACTGTCTTTTTGAAGTGACAATTCGTAAAATGAGTGGTAAAGAAATCGCATGCAAAGGCTCTAAAGAGCTAGTGCAAAGGAGAATCATAATCGATAAAGATTCACATCCTTCTTTGAGGACCCAAATTGGTACGTTGCGGCAGCGCCACTTGGTACAGAAAATGCACACCCAAAACGCGTAAGTACAAAATATCATATTCGTACCCAATAACCAACTGTAATGCTAGAAATGATTAGGTGACAATAAGCCTTAAATCAGACTAACATAGCTACATACAAGATTGCATAGCCCTAGGCAGAAATCGAAAGATTAATGCATTCACCAAGGTCTGGGAGATCAATTAAATTGCGCTTTATGATCGCTTTGCGAGACTATTTTTGGGTGAACATCCAGAATTCAATGTTCAATTATAAACTCAAAAGACATGCAATATTTATTGAAGCATCGTCGGTATAAACTCTTCGGCATTATCTAGTCTTTCAAGCTTTATAAGATAATCAGGGTGGTGGTCCCCTTAAAATCTGCTATGAGGTTTAGCAACAATGTGTGTAGACAAACATGTGACCATTTTGTCGATACATCAACCAAAACCATAAGTATTTATATGGTCTGCATTTTGGTTGGATTATTCCATAATTATTACCTTGAATCTATTGTGAAAAGAAAGATGATGCATATCTTTGCGAGGGATGATATAGAAATCAAATTTCCCAAACGAGCAAGCTCGGCAAAGTGTGTTTGTAGGCACATGATCCTTACCCGAAGTAAGGAGATGCGTCATGGCATCATTGTTTGACCTAAGTGTCCTAAATAGTTGTGCCAAAGTAAGTAAACTGCTCGAATCACCAAGATCTAAGGTGGCTACATGTGGCGTGTCCCAGTTGGAATGTAGCCCATTGGCCCATGTAGTTTTGGGCTTCATACTTTGGAGGCGGTGCAAAGATATTCCACTCTATTTTCTTCAATGGTTTCATTCATGATCATTGTTCTCTTAAATATCCTTAAGGCTCAATGATGTTCTTCCGGAACGGGGAGAATATAAGGTCTTTATGATGGTAGTTCAATACCATGCATACAATGAGGAGCGTGCCAATGCTATTAATCAGGTTAGATAGACAAAAAGTCTTTGCTAGAGATGTGATTTAGGTATAAAGTTAGTGTGTGTAATATTGCATTCATCTAAAGCTAACTTACTCACATTTGTACCTAATCATGTGTTAATTTGATTTGGTCACATGTTTAAGAAACAGGATTCATATTCGAGGAATATCCATAACATTATCCATAAACCAAAACAAACACCAAACTTGTATTGAATAACATAGAAAATTGTTCACAAAATAAATCAAAGTTACTAAGGTGGATTCGGCCAATATGGTCATCCATGTCAAAATTATGTTTTACCATATTTGTTAGGTGGAGCAAAATAAGTCTCACATATTAACTACGAGAATGGTACTTCTCAACAATATTGGTAAGAGCACAAAAGTGTGCATAACCAAGGATCTATTCCATCAAAATGAAAGTAGATTATGCAGTGTTGAGGTTCAGAGATACTGTCCATGATTCTTGAAGTTTTAGGTCTTATGTGCCAAAGATCACCTTTCTGGCTATAATGCCACACTTTGGCAAACCCTGATTATACCATATGTTGTAAAAACAAACCCTAGAATGGGTGAGAGAGGAAAAAAAAAACTTGTGTTTAAAAGGTTTTAGTTGAACCATACGAGTTTGTTCGGCACATCCATACCCTGACCCATCCTAGCAAAAATTGTTAGCTGCAGTTCATAGCCCTGCAGCAAGCTGCAGGCTTTTGGGCTTCTAAGGGACACATGATGCACAACAACCCAGATGGCTACAGGTGGTAGCAGGCTAAGAAGAAAGGGTAAGGGTATGGCCTAACAAGCATCAGGCTTGCTGGTCATGCGGGCCAAGGCATGAAAGGGCAAATCCCAACACGTGGCTGGCTTAGGGCCAGTGCGCGAGAAGCCCAGCAATGCCCTGACTTCTGGGATGGGTTGCGAGCTTGAATCCCAGCACCAAGAACCCAGGCAGCAAGCTTAGTCCACTACAAGCAACAAGCCTAAAGGGCTACTGATGCAAGACTGATGTCATGATCACGTTGTCCTTGTCGCTGGCTTAAGTTGCAGACTAACCAAGCATGGCTTGTATGCCTGGCAAACGAGTTGTGTTTGTCATGTTTCGTGTCATTTTCGGCTAATATATGTTATCTTAATGGGTCGTATCGTGTCACACTAGTTATTTTAACAGATTCTTAACAGGTCAGGTCACTTTACCCAATAGGTAAAACGACCCAACCCGTTAAGAAAAAAAAAATCTTAAATTTGCACATACCACATTGCCACATAAATATTACTTCAAAACATAAAAACACATTTGTCGTTAAGTACTACATCTACACTCCAAAATAAGAGCCTAATAAAAAAACCAATACACTAATAGTCTACTAAAAATATCAAATGTGCAAGGATATACAAAACGAAGGAGTTTTTCTTTTTAAGGTTGTGAAGCCTTTCTCAGAAGTTAAAACCTTGCCAATGAAACTCAAAGCTTGCATGTTATTCCTTTTACAAAATCCTTCATTTTTCATCGATCGTCATGGGAAAATTGTATTGGAACTTTGGCTTGATTTATTGCTTCAAGAGTTATGTTGATAATGTTTTCAGTAATGTTTTCCACATCAGAACTCTCTTCCGCATAAACTAAGTATAGAAAAACCAAACATTATAAACTATTCAAATTATGAGAAGTTCACCAAAATAATTATGAAAAGAAATAAAACAATAGTACTATTCAATTTAAAACATATTACCTCCTTTTCAAATTTTCTAAATTTAATTTAATATATATATATAATTATTATAGTTTTTTATGAGTTGTCAAATTATTAAATTAATATTTTGCTTATCGTGTATCGAGTTACCCACGTGTATACCCAGACCAACTCGTTATCTTAACATGTTATCAGGTTACCCGATAATGACTTGATTCGTTATTGTATCAACCTGATAACCTGTTAATTTCGTGTCGGGTTAACAAGTCGTGTCAGAAATCGTCAGGCTTAATGCTCTTTTTTTTTTTATTGGAGAATTTCTAGGGTTTTGAAAACCATTATTGCTTCTATTTTCTTTCGATTCTTTGACTCACAAATTCTACTTAGCGATTTTATAAATTGCATTATGCATAAACACACACACACACACACACACACACACACATATATATATATATATATATATATATTGACAAATATATGAACATGTCCAATATATGTAAATGTAGGGGAACCACGCATGATGGAAATTTTTTTCATGTTTCATGGTTGTTTAAAATAATTTACTTTATTTTAAAAGAACCTGATTGGCATAAAACAATTCAGCCTTTGAATTTGTAAAGATCCTTCTCAGAAAGTCAGAATTCTATCTCCAATGCATCGTATCACATCCAACATAGAAAATTTAAATTGAATCAATAGCATGTAGATCAATTCAATAAAATAATAAGGTAATCATATAAAGAATGATTAAATGTAACTCCCTTGGAATATGAACAAACTCTTTTTAGCACAGCGTCAAGCACGTGTGGTATGTCTGGTTTAACTGAACAATATAAATGACAGAGAGAGAGCGGGTGCTATGACAATAGAGAGAAGATAGAGATGTGTGATTCTGAGGTGTGTGTTATTTCAACCTATTGTGTCTTTACTTATACTCGTAGGGATTGAGAGGAAAAAGGAAAAGGGTAGGATTGCCATTTATGAAAAATTCATTTAATGGCACTATTCACTCGCCTTTTGAGAAAAAAAAATTGGTTTCTCAAAGTTGGGTTATGGAACTTCATGATTTTGGCTTCTTTTTTTTTCACCTAGAACTGTAAAAAAAAATTAAAAAAAAAAAAAAAAAAAAACTGAAGTTGAATATTTACCAAACACAAAAAAACTTCCAGCTTTTTTTTATACCCGCTTTTTTTTTTTTATAATTTAAGCAGTACCAAATTGGAATCTAGTCTAAGAGATATGGTAGAATCTCACAAGGATATCTAAGATAACATAAGATTTACATAATCAAATTCCTAAACTATTTGGACTGCAACATATTTTAAATTTTCCACACCATGATTGTAGTTGTATTATTGAATAAATTTTTTTTTTAAGATGTTAATGTTCAGTAAATTAGAATGAAGTATTTTTCATTTAATTATGTAATGAAATAATATACGTACTTAATAGTTGAACGTCGTGTCAGGTAACATGTTAATTTAACGAGTCGAATTTGTGTTTGAATGTTTCAACCCGTTAGCTTAGTGGGTTGACATAATACGATTCATTAAGATAACAAGTTGGCACTAATATGTCAAACATGACCCATTTACAAAGTCTAAAAGTGTAAGTTCTTTCCTCGAGAAAGTCATCTTTTTTACCACGTGAGCATATTGTGGCGATTCACACAAAATTCCTCATCTTGAGAGCTATCCAAATCAATCATGCAACTTGGTACATGTAGTTTCCAAATTTCTTGAATTCGAAGAGAACGATCAATTCCTGTAAATTACTTATACGAAATGGAGTAGGATTCTCTCCCCTCTTTTTTTCCTTCCCCTTCTCTACCCTCCTATATGAACGATTACGGTTAAACCACGTCAATATTTTATATTAATATTTTATAGAAAGAAAAAGACATAATAAAAAATGTGAGAAGAGAAAATGGAAAATGATGAAAAGATAAAGAAAGAGAATTCTAATCCATACGAAATTATAACACAAATCTTAAGAACTACTGAAAGACCCTAAGCCTTGGTGACATTCCACCAACCGGGACCATGGTCTTGAGATCCTAGCACCCAACCCGAGAGGCTTGCACCCAGGCCAGACCTCGAGGCACCAACCCTAGAACCAAATCGCGTTACCCTAGCGCCCAGGATGTGATACCTGGACAAGACAATTAGAACCCACCCACAAGGCAAAATATACTCACCAAACAAGTGACATTAGTTTAATTGTAGCAAGGTTTCTAAATTTTATCCTTAGTTTAATATTAGTTTTTGAATTCTCATATTAATTTATTTAGTTCTCCGACTTACAAATGTGTTACATTATTGATCATTTTCACAAACTGTCTTTTTTCTTCTTCTAAATTTTATCCTTAGTTTAATATTAGTTTTTGAATTCTCATATTAATTTATTTAGTTCTCCGACTTACAAATGTGTTACATTATTGATCATTTTCACAAACTGTCTTTTTTCTTCTTCTTTTGTCCGTTAAATTTAGGAGTACATAGGAACTTCAACTTAAAACTTCAAAACAATAGAAGAAGCTAAAAAACAAATTAAAATTTATAAATTAATATCTAAACTTAAAACAAAATGAAATTTGAACTATTAAAATACAAATAGGATATGGTTGGACTTTAGCAACTTATAAATATTAGGCAATGCAACTTCAGAGTTGGTAGCAGATCGAACTATGGCTGAACTTAAGCAACTAACAAATCACTTATTGAACTGCGAACAAAGAAATCCTATGTATTCAATTTTCTTTAAAAAAAAAAGTCTGATTTTTTTCATTGCTCATTTTTAAATTTATTTTTAGTATTGTGAGATGAAGTTCCTAATATAATCTTAAATTTAACGGAAAAATAGACAACGTTAGTGAAAAGAATTAATGGTACAAACACATTTAAAGTTCAAGAACTAAATAAACTAATATGAAAGTTCAGAGACTAAAATTAAATTACAGATAGAGTTTAAAGAACATTGCTACAATTAAGCCTTAAAAAAAAGTATGTGGTGGTGAAAAAACTGGTATGATATAATTAAATTTAAAATTTTTTGCTTACAAGTGAAAAAATATACCATTAAATCATAATACTAAGTCACGTTCCAAAAACACCCTTAAGATTACCATTTTTTACGACACAATTGGTCCCTTTTTCAGTGCATAAAATATGGTCCACGGAACGGGGCTACTTTGACATGTTGGAAGGCGTGAGACGTGAGGTCACCAAATTCACAAGACGTCCCCTGCAGATGAGTTTGATGGCACGAAATCACATAGCACAGTCGTTTTCAACTTTAAAAAACAGATGAACACTCACACAAACCCATTCCCACAGAGAGATCTACTCACTTCATACTGTATGCATACATAAACAAACCATACTTCAGTCACATCACTTGTTAGTGTCACACACCAGTAGATGCATCGAAGATTTTTGTCACACAATTCCCAGATCGGCTAAGTAAATGGATGTTGCTGAGTTTCAATGTGCAAGTTTAATAGCTTTTACCAGCTACCAAAAATATAATTAGAGTACAACAGATCACCAACCGCTCCAAGTTTGCTTTCAGAAATTGAGTAATGTTGTGGATGAGTTTCTAAGTCTCGAAACCGGCACCGGAAATGTTCTTTGAACGACAAGGTTCGCTCAAGAAGTCCATTGGTGAACCAGGAGACCCAGCACCGACTGTCGAAGCCATTAACTAAAGATGGCCATTCCAAACATTATATTGTGTGAGAGAGAGAGAGAGAGAAAGAGAGAGAGAGAGAGATTTCATAATCACCTGATGAGGAAGGAGGAAGGGACCCCATGCTGAGCTGCTTCCTGTGTACATTACTGGTCTTTCTGAAACATAAAAAATATAGAATAAACCATCCAAATTGCAAGAATCACTCACAATACGATTACTAAATGATGCATGCTTAACTGAGGTTCGTTTCAAGACCCCTCCTTGACTCCTTTAGTCCTTCCCACTCCTTAACCATTCATTATCTATCCTTTTTATTTTTTATTTTTTTTTTCTTATCAGAAATCAGATTTCTCCTTTCTATCATTGCCAGGAAGGTTCTCCATCTTCCTCCAACCCACTGACCCTTCTGCTTTTCATAGAATAAATCATTTCATATAACCATCAGCTTTACTCTTAGAAAATTGCAGAAAAACTCCATTTTGTTAAATATTCTTTGCACTCCCTTCCCTTTAGCTGATCAATCAAATCCGATGGAAAGTCCTCAGCCTACTCCTCTATGTGATTAGGACGAAGTTGGCAGAGGATGGATCACCTGTAACAAGTGTAATTCTCACTTTACTATTCTCAAGTATCGTGAAATTTCAACCTTCATACCAAAATTTTCATTCGTCCGACTTTCATACATAAAATTTGAATTTTGTGATGCTTTCATACTTCCATTAGCCTTTTTGACAGGAGCTCAGTTAACTGATAATGTGGCAAGCCACTGGACAATGACTGCAAAAATGTGGGTGAGCGCCACTGGCATTTTTTTATTTTTGGAAAAAAAAAATATTAAACCCAAATTGTCTTCAACCTTGGACTGTGGAAACCGAAGAGGAAAACCCAAATCATCTACACGTCGCCAGAACCCACATAGAAGGCCAGCTCAAAACCCAAAACCCACATCCTCCACTTTACCAACTCAATTCCCAGTTCAGATTCACTCAAACCCATCTCGAAAATCCTTCTTACCGAGTCGAGGGTCGATCTTCGAAACAAGATTTATGGCTCGCTCACCAAGTCAACCCCAACCACCCTTCCAAATCCCTGCAAATTCAGATCATGGAAATTCGAGGAAAGTCGCTCACCGAGTCTGTGGAAGCCTTAATCATGGAAATTCGGATCTTTTACGCGACCTGGAGAAACCCATTAGGGAGAAGAAGAATGTTGAGGAGCGAAGAGTGGCAATGGACGGTGTGTTTGTATCTGGGTTTTATGGCGATGCAGTTGAAGAAGCAGAGGGCGGTTTAGGATCAAGGTTAGAGTGAAGACAGAGGAGACATGGGAAGGGGATATGGAGGGGCTAGTTGTTTGAGGGAAGGGTGGCACTGCCAATTGGGACAGCAGAGAATGGCAAAGAGCTGAGAGGAGAGATCGTGCAGTTCAGTGGAGAGGGGAAGAGGAGCGGCGGTGGCAAAGGAAATGGAAATAAGGGTTTTAGGAGGAAGAGGAAGGGTTCACGTGGGTGGCAGATAACGGCCATGGGTTTTCTCATCATCTTCTTCGGGCATTGGAGGAGGACCCGACCCAATTCACTTCATGGTATATGGATCAGGTGTTTGAGCTGTAAAGTGAGAGGAGGAGGAGGAGGAAGAAGAAGAAATGGTGTTTGAGTTGTAGAGTGGGAGGAAGAAGAGGACCCGACCCAATTCACTTCGTAGTATACGGACCAAGAAATAGTCTTTGAGTAGTACAGTGGGAGAAGGAGGAGGGAGTGGGTGGACCTAACTCGCTTCATGGTATATGGACCAAGAAATGGTGTTTGAGTTGTAGAGGAGGAGGAG
The DNA here is from genome assembly GCA_006547085.1 of Malus baccata. Classification (NCBI taxonomy): domain Eukaryota; kingdom Viridiplantae; phylum Streptophyta; class Magnoliopsida; order Rosales; family Rosaceae; genus Malus; species Malus baccata. The sequence goes on from VIEB01001082.1 coordinate 172,865, forward strand.
GGAGTGGGAGGACCCAATTCACTTCACGGTACATGAACCAAGAAACGATGTTTGAGTTGTAGAGTTGTAGAGTGGGAGGGGGGAAGAGGAGGAGGAGAAACTTCCTCGTTCTCCTTACCCTCAGAAGAAGAGGACGTGCCCAAAGTGCCACGTTGTAGAGTGGGATAAAAAAAACATTTTTTTTATTTGTTTTATATGTCCACGTGGGGCGCACAGTGCGACGTTTCTGCACAGTCATCGTTAAGTGGCATGCCACATCATCAGTTAATTGAGCCCCTGAAAGAAAGGCTAACTGAAGTATGAAAGTGTCACAACACTCAAACTTGAGGAATGAAAGAGGGACAAAAAATTTAGGTATGAAAGTTGGAATTTCACGATACTTAAGGATAGTAATGTGAGAAATACTCTTATAAAAAAACTCTTGTAGTCAACCTATTGCTCCATCCAAACACCGTTAAAGCTTGTGCTCTGAACCACCAAACAATTATTTACCCTCAGCCATCTTTAATATACACTGCTGATATATTTCCTCCATTTATAGCAAAATTTTGCATAAGAACTATTTTGTGTGATTGAATGAACTATACATGCATCAATTTGGACATCTTAATGCATGTCTTTACTTTCATGTAGAGTATGCACCAAATTTTGAAAATAAGGAACATTCTTCCACTGACCTGGTAGATCTACAGATGGATCGTTGAAGCAACGCATTGCAGCTGCCCAACCTGCATTTGAAGACATGCAATTATTAACCAATTCAAACCTCATACAAGTAATCACTGAAAAGGAAAAAAAACAAAAATACACCCCTTTAGTCTTTTAGTTAATCATGCACAAAGTCCCAGCAAACTTTTATGCATAAAGAATTTTAACCCTAGCTCCAAAGAAAATACTCTTAGGTCAACTAATGGTTGGTAATCTTTACTTTCTTTGTAACTTTCTAAAAAGTCAAAAGAAACGTGGGTGGGGCTCAGGGGCTTGCAACATTATTTTCACTTTGAACTTTTTGTGAATGACAGTTGGAGAAAGGAATCACCTGCAAGAATTTAAATGTACAACCTAAACCCTAAACTTATTTTGTATAAAAATACTAACAATATGAAAGGAGGATGTCAATGTGGGCATCATAACCTATTCTCTATTGCATGTTACTTTCAATCATCAAGTTGAAATATCACGGATCACCCCAGGACCCTTGCTGATATCATTTGCACAAAATTGTATGGCAGAGCATAAGTAGGCTGATGAAAAAGAGCCAAAACAAAGTAATTCCTGTATTAACATATAGCAATTCCTTTTCAAGACACTGTTGACACATACGACTATGTAAGAGCTGGAAAGCTTCACTGGTGCAACACCCCTCTAGAGCTATTAACCCCCGAGAGTTCTCATTCAGAAGACTGCTGCTGCTTCCATCCCCATGATCCATAACAGAAATATTTCTTGAACTAGAAATTTGACTCTTCTCCAGATCACTCCCGCCATGAGGATTGTTAGTTCGATCAAACCGATCTGAAACAGTAACTTATAACCACATTAGATATGTAACCCTAAAAATGTCACAATTTCCTCGACCACTCAACTTCTGGTAAACAAAAGAATAAAAAGATATGTACAAATAAGTCAAAAGAAACAGCCCACAACAGCCTTTGGGACTAAAGACAGCTCCTCCTACTTAAGAACAAGGGTTGAGACACGCTTGAGTACCTATTTGTAAAAATACCAAACTGTGGAATTACAGGAGAAAAAAAATTGATAGGTCTCACTATAGGAAAACGTGAAATGATAAACATTAAGTAATAGTTGAAACTACTTAAACAATAAATGGAACGTTGTAAAAATAAAATAGAATACCCTAGATATGACAGATAGTACACTTTGTTATATCAAATTATTTGAGATATATGTACTGACATAAAAACTAGAACTGACAGATACTAATGATTTCCTGATAAAATTAGCATTAGAATAAGGATTAAAACTAATTCATGTTGTTGCTGTTTGTATCAGTGCTAACTGCTGAAAGAAATAATGAAAGACATAATTTTGCTGGAGACATTCACCAAGAAGCATGAAGAATGCATAAGAATCAAAGGGTTAAATAATTATTGAGCTATAACAGAGAATAAACACAGTGCAAATTCACCAAAGACACTTAACATAACCATAACCAACAACTCAGGAGTAAAGGAGCTCTGAACATATCGCTTGTGAAGTGATTTCAGGATCAGTAATGCAAAATTATGAAATAAGTAGAATGTAAAGAGGATGGAAAAGAAAATCTTGTAAGTATTATGTGTGATAAAATCCATAATGGACTAACCGAGATTATATAGTATTCGTTTAACCATTCTCCAAGGGATGAAATGTTAGGCTTTAAGAGCATAAGCAACAAATATTGAATGTTAAGATGGATGGTAAGAGTGATTAGAAGAAACAAAATGATAAGCATTATCAGCAACAAATATTAATGACAGATTTACACAACTGAGCTTAGAAAGTTAGTACATAAACCAAATTAAGGAAATTAATATAAGAGGTACTTGATTAAGAATCCGATGAAGACTCACACATGATGAGGTAATATGTAAGGATCTAAAAGATATAAGATTTAATGGAAATTTGGTATATTAATCAGTGTTTTAAAAGGCCAAGGCAAAGCCAAGGGATTTAATGGATAGCCTTGCCTAGGCGATAGAAGTGAGGCAACAGCCTCACGGTACTTAAGATTATTATAGTCCTTAATAAAAGTATAATATAATACTTTTTCTAAAACAAATATTCATTGTCATTCAAGGCTTGTTTTATCCATTGGGCGTTGTAATGTTTTAAAAAAACATTTTACAATTATTTAAATATTTAATAATATAAGAAAAATGAGAAAAGGAAAGGAAAAAGGAAAATCTGATGAGTCTATGCAAGTCAGGTTCGCCGCAGTTCTAACCGTCTATACTTCCATTTCCGTCATAGAGAATTGAGGCTGAGAAGATTTTAAAACCTTGCACCAACCTTATGCCGCCTAGTCTGGTTGGGCAGAGGCCTTTTCTAGATATCCCCACCCAAAAAAGCACCTAGGCGAGTATCAAAACTAGTTTTTTAAACCATTTATTGAGCAAATGATTCATTTCAATACCTCAAAGATAAGTTACACAAGTATTTATAGTTACAAATTAGGAAAGCCAAAAGTTAATAAGAAAATGTAAAATTACAGTAGTAACTTTCTATCTAACTTTTGACTCTTTTGAATTACTAACACATCTATGGACTTTAGTATCCTCTTCACACCCCCTCAAGCTAAACGGAGAAGGCTGAAGAGAAAGCTTAGATTGAAGTTGGAGAAACCCTTGCCAAGGAAGAGATTTAGTGTGAATGCCTGCTAGTTGATCCTGACAGCATACAAATTGAACAGTAAGAAGCTTTGCCAAAACCAGCTCTTGGATGTAATGATAATCTATTTCCACATGTTTGGTTCTACCATGAAAGACAAGATTGGAAGCCAATGCAATAGCTGAGATGTTGTCACAACAAATCTGAGGCAATGCAGGTAGTTTAAAGCTAATATCAGTGAACAGTTGACAAATCTAAGTGATTTCAGCAGCAGTATGGGCTAATGATCTGTATGAAGCTTCTGTGGATGAACGAGCAACTGTATGTTGCTTCTTTGCACTCCAACTTATCATGGATAGATTGAACTGCCAAAGTAAGATAGATCCTTATAATAACTGGTTTGGCCACTGGGTTAAATGTGTCACTTAAATCAATACCTTCCTCTTGATTGTAGCCCTTAGCTACTAATCTGGCATTATATCTGTCCACAGAACGATCTGGTTTCTTCTTAATTCTAAAAACCCGTTTATATCCAACAAGGTTTTGAGAAGAGGAGGAAGTAGGGTCCAAGTTCCTATATTTAGCAAGGCATTAAACTCATCTTGCATGGCTCCAATGAGTATACTTGGAGGCTTGCAGGTAAGTCGAAGGAACATATTCAGTGTCTAGATGAGAAGGCAGGTGATGTTTAGTTGCAGTGTAGGCTTTGGGTTTGAAAATGCCAGATTTAGACCTAGTTTGCATTGGATGGGTAGAAGTGACAAGTTGTGAAGGAGGTAAAGGTGCAGGGATAGGTTCTGGTTGAGATACAGATGCAGGAAAAGGGTCTATTGGAGGATTAATGGCAGATTCAGGTGTGGTTGAATGTGATGATGATTGAGGTAAAGAGGCAGGGGAGGGTTGAGTTGAGAAGTGGTGTTTGGAGGTAGGATATAGGTGAGGAAAGGTGAGGGAGAAGGAAGAAGAATTGTATGTTGGGATAGATGGTGATAATTTCAAAAGCGTAATAATATGGAAAGGAAAGGAGTCTTCATCAAAGTAAACATGTCTAGAGATGTAAACTCTGTTAGTAAGGATCTAGATATATACATCCTTTGTGGGTTAAACTATAGCCAATAAACACACATTGCGTACTCTTGGCTTCTAGTTTGGATTTGGTATAAGGTTTTAATCAGGGATAGCAGCTGCAACCAAACACTCTAAGTTGACTGTAATCTGGTGATTTCTTGAAAATTGTTCCCATGGTGATGGTTTAGAAAGAGGGGGTAGTTTGTTGATGAGATAGACTGCAGTAAGGAAGGCTTCTACCCAGAAGTAATGTGGTACTTTGGAAGCTATAAACAGAGTCCTTGCAGTTTCTACAACATGTTTCTGCTTCCCTTCAGCACAACCATTTTGTTGTGGGGTGTAAGGACAGCCAAGATGTTGTTGAATGTCATGAAGGGCAAGATGATACTTAAAATTAGAACTAAGAAATTCACCCCTTGAATCAGATCTTAAAGTACCAATTTTGTTACCAAACAGATTCTCAACAAGAGCTTGGAATTGAAAAAATGTAGCAAAAACATCTGATTTATTCTTGAGAGGATACAACCAAGTGTACTTAGTAAAATCATCAAGTATTTATAGTTACACTTTAGGACAGCCAAAAGTTTTGAAGGAAAAGTAAAAGAATATTTGCAGTAGTAACCTTCTAACTTCTGACTCATTTGATTTACTAACACATCTATTGACTTTATTATCCTCTTCGACACTGATATTAATAAAGCCTCAAAATGCCATAAAACTTGTCTCCTTCATCCCCATTGAAAATTAGGGTCCGTTTGATAACCATTTCATTTTTACCGTTCACATGAAGAAGAAAGAAAGGAAGTAAAAATGAAAAACGAAAACTTGTTTGGCAATTAAATTCTTTTTTTTTTCACTTTTAAAGCAAACCAAATTATGAGAACTAAAATCAATTTCAGATGCTAGCCTTCATTTTTATTTAGTTGATTTTTTTGCACCTCCTTTCTCATTCACCAATATTACATCACAAAACATGCATTGCATTTATTTCCAAATGAACCAGAGCCCCGGTACCCTGGGACATAGTACCAACCCAAAATTCACAAATAAGGAAATTTCATTCCCAAAATTCACAAACAAGGAAATTCTCATTTCCAATTCCACATAAAAGAGCATGTCGCTTTATCGTGCAGGACAGCAATCATGCTGATTCTCCTTCCTTAACAACTAACTAATTAACCCACTAACAATGTCACTCTAAAAAGGTCGTACCCAGTGCACAAAGTTCCCGCTTTACCCAGGGTCTGGGAGAGGTGAATGTCGGCTAGCCTTACCCCCATTTATGGAGAGTAAGGCTAGCCGACAAACTTTACCAAACAAACTAAAAACAGTTACAAACTAAAAACAGTTACCAAACAAACTTTAGTTTTATTGTTATTTGAAAACTGAAATCAATTACATGTTTTGCAGTTTTTAAAAAAAAAAATTACTAGAAATTGAAAACTAAATGAACGGTTGATGACCATTCGGTTTAAGTTTTTGTTTGGTATCGATAGCTTTCAGTTTTCAGTTTTCAAAAACTGAGATAATGTAGCGTAAAAGAGATTAAGGTACATGGGGAAAAGGTGAAGTTACCTGCGGATTTGCGTCTGTTAAGAGGACGATTCCTGAAATGAATCAAATGAAATGCAAACAATTAACTAGTTTTCAATTAACTACTGAATTAATTTGATTTTAATAACATTGTTTTAAAGAAAAAAGGAACCACACCCACTTGGACCAATTCCACATAAAAGAGCATGTCGCTTTATCGTGCAGGACAGCAATCATGCTGATTCTCCTTCCTTAACAACTAACTAATTAACCCACTAACAATGTCACTCTAAAAAGGTCGTACCAGTGCACAAAGTTCCCGCTTTACCCAGGGTCTGGGAGAGGTGAATGTCGGCTAGCCTTACCCCCATTTATGGAGAGTAAAGCTAGCCGACAAACTTTACCAAACAAACTAAAAACAGTTACCAAACAAACTTTAGTTTTATTGTTATTTGAAAACTGAAATCAATTACATGTTTTGCAGTTTTTAAAAAAAAAAATTACTAGAAATTGAAAACTAAATGAACGGTTGATGACCATTCGGTTTAAGTTTTTGTTTGGTATCGATAGCTTTCAGTTTTCAGTTTTCAAAAACTGAGATAATGTAGCGTAAAAGAGATTAAGGTACATGGGGAAAAGGTGAAGTTACCTGCGGATTTGCGTCTGTTAAGAGGACGATTCCTGAAATGAATCAAATGAAATGCAAACAATTAACTAGTTTTCAATTAACTACTGAATTAATTTGATTTTAATAACATTGTTTTAAAGAAAAAAGGAACCACACCCACTTGGAAGAACGAAACGAATACCTCTGATTGGGAGGAGCATAGCGCTTCACGACCGCCCCTGGATCTGCTGCGGCTGCTGCCGCTGATGGAGGATTTTCCAGCATCCGTGGGTCAGTGTGATGACTATTACCCACACCCACCAAAAGACACAAGAACTCAGAAGCTCGAACTGCTCGGCAATGAGAGATGGGATATTGGTTGTGTTAGTATATTGGGAATTTTGTAAAATACCCCTATTTTAGAACAAATGAACTTTTGCCCTTGTTTTCAGATTGAGATAATTGTAGCATCATCCCTCAACTTTAGCTTAATTGGAATTTTCATCCCAAGCTAAAAATTAGTGAGTACTGATCTTAGAACTTATAATAGTGTGAATCCTTAGTGTCTTTGGATAATTCAGTTAGAATTTCTAACCATTTTTTGTCCATTTAAATCATTTTGTTTTGAATGAAAGTTCTAACGTGGTTAGCGAAAGTGATTAATGCTCTATCTTATAACAAGTTTTGGGATAATACTCATGAATTTTTAGTTTCAAGGATCAAAACTCCAATTCAGCCAAAGTTCAAGAACTATTGCTCTAATTTTTTTTTTCAAATTTAACAGAAGAATGTTGCTAAACAGACCTAGTTGTACTATTTTCTCCCTCTCTTTTTAATAAAAATATTAATAATGTACCCATCTTTGACCATTTTTTTCAGAATCAATTCAACCCGTCCTTGACCATTTTTGCGTCTTCGACCATTTTTGCATAATCAGTTTAACCCATCTTTGATCATTTTTGTATAATCAGCGTCTTCAACCATTTTTACAGAATCAGTTCAACCCGTCTTCTATTATTCTTGCAAAATCAGTTCAACCTGTCTTCGACTATTTTTGCAAAATCAGTTCAACCTGTCTTCGACCATTTTTGCAAAATTAATTCAACCCGTCTTCGACTATTGTTGCAGAATCAGTTCAACCCGTCTTAAACCATTTTTGCAAAATCAATTCAACCTATCCTCTAGGGCTGGGTTCGGTTCCCACCGGTTCGGTTTTTACCCAAAATCGAAACTGAACCGAAATTTCGGTTCGGTGCAATTTTTTTTGGTTTTTTTTCGGTTTGGTTTCGGTTTTTTTTTCGGTTTTTTTTTCGGTTTTTTTTTTTAACCCAAAAAATAAAAAAAATTGGAAATGTGGAATCTATGGGGCTTTATCATCTTAAGCCTAACATTGCAGACCATTTTAATTCTTTGTGCACCCTTCAGAGTACAGACACTCCCCATACCCAAAACATATTGCAGTGCAGAACCTAATTTTATCACAAATTAATCCAAACCTCAAGTAATAGTCCAATAGTGAAATGAAATTACCCAACCAAATCCAGCATACCCAAAACAAATTGCAAAATCCATGAAATTGAAAAGCTACAAATCAGAACCAATGAAATTGAAAAAAAAAAATTCTGTGAAACGATTCCGGCATCACGTTCATGAGGGTGACTAGGTGAGAGACTAACCTTGCAAAGGAGGGAATTTGTTGGTCGAGAGACTCGAAACGGCGACGGCGAGAGGAAGTAGTGGGTCGCGCGCGGGTCACGGGTCACGGGGGTGAGATACTGACAGTGAGACGGTGTCGCGTCGCGCGCGGGTCACAGTTCGCAGGTCGCACCGTCGCAAGTCGCGCGCGAGTCACAGGTCGCAGGTCGTCGCAGCCTCGCAGGTCGCTGGATAAGCCGATAAGGGAAAGGAAAGGGATTCGAATAGATCTGTTTAGGTTTCAGTCTTTCAGACTGAAGTGAAGTCTGTGAAGACGAAGAGAAAGTGACTGAAGACTGAAGTGAACGACGTTGTCCAAGGAAAAAACGACGTCGTTTTTCTTATAATCGGTTCGGTCCGGTTCGGTTTCCGAACCCCAGAAACCGAACTGAACTGAACCATTTTCGGTTTGGTCCGGTTTTACACTTTCAGTTCGGTTTTTTGTTCGGTTTGGTTTTTTTCGACCTCGGTTCGATTTTCGGCTCGGTTTTTTTCGGTTTTCGGCTCGATTTTTTTCGGTTTTCGGTTTTTCAAACCCACCCCTACTATCCTCGACCATTTTTGCAAAATTAGTTCAACCCATTTTCGATCATTATTGTAGAATCAGTTCAATCCATTTTCGATCATTTTTGCATAATCAGTTTTGTATATTTTTTTAGTAGAATCATTTGGTATAGTTTTAGTAGAATTAGTTTGTATATTTTCAACAAAACTACTATATGCCATTAGTCCAACCCATCATCGATCAAATTATACATTCACAACATAAGAAAACAACAGACTCACACTATAAACTAAAAATGAGCTGCAATTTATTCTGACTTGACGAATTAACAACTTTATAGAAAAAAACTACAAATGTTTTTCTTGGCTAATTTACTTTCAAATTTCTCTTCACTAATTAAAGAATTAATGCTAATTTCAAATAAATCTACTTTCATGCAAGGTTCTAAGAAACGCTAGGCGCTAGTCGGGCGGTGGGCTAGCGCCTAGGCGGCTAGGCGGGGTCTAAGCGGGCTCATAGGTGGCCTAGGTGGATTTTGGTAAATTTCTTATATATTTTATGAATTAATTAAATTTGCTATATCAAATGTAAATAATTATTTACTAATATGTTATTTCTTATAGAAGAACATACATATGTGAATGTTTTATGTACATATATGATATGCTTGCCTAAGAAAAAAAAAAGGAAAACTAATGAAAAGGGCTTCAATATTTTGAATTTTAACAAAAAACCAGGTAATAGTTTTATTTAATGATTAGGACAAGACCTAATGTCAAACCAGCCCATTAAGATTGGCCCAAACAAAATAATTTATCGAACTACCGGTTTTACCCCCTAACATCAGTCTTGCTCCAACGTTAGGTTTGACGAATGTCGTTGCTAAGCTCTGCGCGACTGCGCCCATGGAGGTCGTTTCCATACTATGCCCATTCAAAAGAAGTATGTAATAGATATACATCTGATCCTCCATTTCAAATTTCTCCAAGTACTCCCGTACAAATTGAACCAATTGCTATCTATTTTCACACTCGACAACCTAATTCCCGTCCACCCCCTCTATCCCTCACTCTTCGCTCACCAAGCGGACTTAATTAACCTGGGATGTTGAGTTTCATG